>ML837909.1:15194-45034 GCA_009831015.1 Picea engelmannii | reverse complement strand
CGCACACCAACACATCAGTGAGTTGTATGTTTCATCAAAATCATATCCCATCCAACAATGAAAAAATCACATTCAATGCATCAAATGAAAACCTAATCACATGGAGGAAAGAACTACATCAAAACAAACAAATCTCATTACTCACCTCACCATGTGGTCATCAAAAAAAAATTGATTTAGGTGGGCCCTGCACATGTAGACACAACAAAACACATATCTTATAGCTCTCACCCTCCCCCATCACATTAACAACACACAACAAAACAAATACACATGGATGCATACAAAGACACACAATCATTCTTACATAACATTCATGTTCAATATAGAAAACAATGAATGACAAGGAGTGCTCCACACCACAACACTACCACTGCACCATGAGAGAGGGAGAAAGCAATAAAATGACGAAGCAATGGAAAACTACTACACCATAATGAACATTTTAAATCCATGGTCGAGCAGTCTAGGTTAGAGCAATGTTTGGGTTGAGTTTTCTTAAGTCGCACCCTAAGATTCCATTTGAATTTTCTATTGATAGGCACAAACTTAATGACTAAATCTACAATGTTATTTGTTAGATTTTTAGGTTCTCCACATCAAATTTTATCCTATTAATATCTCCTATACCCTATCAAATTCAATTTGTCAATTTTATTTTCCATGTATATTGTGCACGAACAACTTGAGCTCTAGTCATTCAGTTTAGGTGGTGAGAGGTCGCAATGGAGAAAAGAGTTGAGATGAATGTCATTTGAAAGAGAGTGGTGGTGTCGCTTCTAGAATGGGGTTATAACAAAGATTCTAAGAAATAACAAAAATTATGACCAATTTTAGTTATGGCATCATAGCAATGATTTTCTCTATCTAGGAACCAAATTGTCATTGCACTAATACTATCAAAAGTAGCGTGGCCATGCCCCTTTTGAATTAGGGTTATAATAGTGAATGTGAGAAATATCATGAAAGTTACAACACTTTTTGAAAAGGGGTGGAATGGTGGGATCTCTCCTAGTGATGCAATAAAGAGATAAGATCCCATGAGAGTTAATGATAGGAAATATATGGTTTCCAATTAATGTAATGTGGACTAGGTCCACTAGATAGTCAAGTTTCCAAGCTTTCTGCATAATGGGACTAGGGTTTTTTCATTTTGGTGTTGGTCCCATTGATTGGATGTCGCAGACAGGCATGAGGATTGTGTGGATTTTTCTAAAGATTATTTGGAGGAAGGTGACACTTTTATTTCTTCTTAAGTGCAAGGGATTCATTCTAAGTGTGTAGATGGGGTCGTAACACTATCCTCACAACTAAGGGAAGATGATATGCAACAGATGAGGTCATTTTATGTACTAAACAAATTCATTGGTAACTTTGCAAAAGTGGGTGGATCTGATGTAAACTATAGGCACTCAGGTCTAAACAGTCCATTTATTGGAAAAGGCGAGTCTGAGGCCAAGGTGGTTGTTTCTCCGGAGGCTCAAATGCATGGTGATCATGCTACATCTAAAATTTTGGTTTGTTTTTGTTTGTTTTTGGACTGTTTTTTGTGTTTTTCGGCCCATTGTAATCTAATTACGGTTAAGGAATTAGGATTGTGATATGATCTGAGTTAATGTATTAGGGTTTTGGATGGCGTGGAATCATATATATGGTATTATAAATGGTGAATTTAATACAATGATAAATAGAGGTGTGGCTCTAAGGTTTGTTGGTTTTCCCGGTTAAGGGTTTCCACAGTAAACCTCTGTGTAATTTGTGTATGTTGTTGTTATTATTTTTGTTTTATAAAGAATTTTTTTGCATCGATTCCTGTAAAGGTTTAAAACTTACACATTTTAAATGGGATTTATCAAACATAAATAAAATTAAAAAATAAAAATAAAAACAAGTAATGCAAAGTTTTCCTAATTAAATATGAGAAGTTAAAAGGAATCTTTTTAATATTAGATGTGAGATTTTAGTTTTTAGTTTTGTCATTTCAATAAAACTATATACCTAACACATATCTTCCACCCTATCTATGAGATTGTCTTATCCCCTTTTGTAACATCCCCACTATAATCCCCAGTTTAATTAATAGTTATGTAGATATAATGTGTAGCTACAGCCAAAGCAATGTATATGCGAAATGTATTTCTATGTTTTATTAATAAAAATGTGATGTCAGCTACTATGGGGACATGGAAAAGAGATGGGGGTTGAATTAATCCACAAGAGGGAGGATATTGGTCAAGAGGGGTTCTAAGGAGAATTACCCATGTATATTAATTCAACCCATTTTCCTAAAATTGTTAATTGTATATGAACCTTCCAATTTCTAATTGAGTGTTCCCAAAGCCAATCATTGAATACATGTAAGAGGGTGGGTGTGAGTGGTCACATCCCAAATTTATTGGGCACATGGGGGTTGAGTATAATCATCTTGGGGAAGATTGTGAGTCAAGAAACGCAAGCCAAAGGAATGAAATTTGTATGGGTTGGGATAGCAGTTTTACACATTGAGTTTATGTGCATGAGGAGCAAGTAGAGAGAAAAAAAAAAAGAGCTTGGAGATGGTGTAGCCATGGAGGGTGAATTCTAGAGCATGTTGGAGCGTATTTGGAGCGAATTGGAGCTAGAAAACTGAAGATCTAGGTTTTCAAGCCCGAAGAGTGAACTCTTGGGCGAGTTGCACTATAACAGCAAGTGTTTGTTGTTGGTTTGTTGGTATTTTCCTAAGAGAAGGTTCCCTTGAGTTCCCAACTGAGATATTTCTAGCTACATGTGCCAGAAAAGCCTTGATAAACGAATGGGACGCCCAAGGCACTGGGATTAGTGAAGGGGTGCATTCCTTTAGTTGGATAGGTCAAGAAAAAGAGAGTTGGTGGAAATCGGGATAAATGTAGGAAGATATCAGTGGATTGTGAGTTTTATGAGTTGTGAGTGGACTGTGAGAGACCACCCTCTTTTGTGGATTACTAGCCTTAGCTTGGGGGTGACTGGTTGTTGAGATTTGGAATAGTCAGTCTAAGATTGGGTGTAACGTTTGTCCCAAGCAGTTGGTTGCACAACCATTGTTAAAAGATAAGTGTTTATCTATTTTATGTATTGTATTTATGAGTTAAATTGTTGTGCATAAACTCTGTGTATAAGATTGATTATATTTCATTGTGTTTGAATTACTGGTTGCATTTCATGAGAATTTTAGTGTGTTGTAGATGCATATAAATAATGGTAATAGTTAGCAATTAAATCTAGTTGAAATTCGTAGTTGTAAGCTACAAGAAATTAGTTCATTGTAAAATAATTAAATTAGTTAATAGAAATTTCATTTTTATGAGTATTATGCATCGTCATGTCCCTCGGTTGGGATGGGGGGAATTACATTATGGTATCAGATCATTTGGTTCAAACATCAGGCTTGTATGGGCTTGAATTAGAGAGAATTGTTGAAATTTGTTGTTGCGGATTTTGCATGTGATAGATTTGGGGAAAAACAGAGAGTTTAGAGTGAAATCCCCAAATCCGTTGGAAAAATCCGAGTTTGAATGACTATGGACGGTTTAAGAAGGTCAATGGAGTATAGCGGTTAAGTTTCAAATCAAAATTTGATTGGGAATGGTTGAAATTCGAGTTTTAATGGTTGCCTATAGAGTTACAGGAAATTTGGCGAATCAGCGGCCGAGATCTTTTTGTATCTCGAGATCGATGACTGAGATTCATCATGATAAATTTAAAAATCCTTAAGGTATCGGTCATTTGAAAGGTTGAGTCAATTGACAGTCGTGATTATTTTCGACATTTTGGGAAATGGATCAGATTGACGGTATGTATTCATTTTGGTTGTTTTGAAAGGTTGATCGAATTGACGACTGGGATTCATTTCAGGGGGTTTCAAAAAGGATTAGATCGACGGCTTAGATTCATCTGGGTTTTTGTTCAAAATTTTCTAAGTATGGAAATTCGCCAAGAGAAATCATCGATGGTCAATGGTCAGGTCGACCGAAATGGTGAAGAGTTTGGTTCAGCCAAAGGACATCGTTGACCAACGATGGTTGATGGTTGGTGTTGACTGAATTTCGTGAAGCATCAATCGCCAACAGAAATCGTCGATATTCGATGGGTCAGTGGTTGAGCGTCGGTTGATTCGGTGAATTGTTTCAAATCAAGCAACAAAATTCGTCGATGGTCGATGAGTCGATGGACAGGCGTTGGCCGATTTGGCGAGGTGTTTGGATCATCCAATAAAATCAGTCGATGGTCGATGAAGAAAAGAGGGTGATGATGTGACATGCCATGTCAGCATCCACATGTCATGTCATGTCACCCAATTTGACACCTTGAGATGACATGTCATATCATGTCATCATCCACGTGCCATGCCACATTAGCAATTGTCACATCATGCAATAGAAGTGGTCAATGGTCGATGGTCAGGATGGTCGATTTGAGGAAGTGTTTTTTACAGTCATTGGGAATCGTCGATCATCGATGGGCCAATGGTCGGGCATTGACCGAATTAGTGAGGGGTTATTTTTGCCAAGAAATATTGTCGATGGCCGACGGTCGAATCGGCCAATTTTAGATTTATGTACAAATCAATTGTCGGGGGAATGGACCAATGGCCGACGGTCGCATCGGCAGATCAGGGAAAGTGTGTTGCGGTGCACGCCTAAGGAAGAACATCTATCATCGATGGTCAATGTAGTGTGGATCAATGGCTTAGATTTCATGTGATTTGAAATCAACGATTCAGATTTAAAGAGTTGTTACAGTAGTAAATTAGTCAGATTTATGCAAATTTTTGTGGTTTTTGAAAGTCCTTAACTTGTGAGACGTTTTTTATGCCCCAAACGATGTTTTTATCCAATCAAAACCCATAAGAACATAGTGTACCAAGGTACACATTGTCTTTATAGCTCAAATAAAATAACCCGGAGAGAGTTATTCAATGAGCTAAACAGTTCACAAAACGGAGCTCGTATGAGAAAGTTACAGCCAAAACAGTGAGGGTAAAAGTTTGGCACCAAAATTTACTTCCTGAGAGCATAACTCCATGCTCAGAAGTTTGTTTTGGGCACAGGAGAAATAAATGGAAATATTATGACCCACAGAAGCCAACTGTGGAATCATATTTTGGTTATGGGTAACTGAAAATGTGTTGGGAGAGAAATAAGGCACCTGTAGCATGTGGGGATAAATTGGGTAAAACAACCTAAACTTCTCTAGACCATAACTTTCAACTCAGGACTCGAATTTGAGAAAGTGAATAGTTGTTGGAAAGGTATTAAGGAGTAGAAGACATATTTCTACCCAGAATTTTGAATTGGGAAATAAAAGTTCTTAGAAAATAATAAAGATATTTATGTAGCAATGAAAGAGTGAAATTGGCAGCGTGTAAATGTTGTGACTTTTCGCTCAGAATTCAGTTTTGAGGCATGGTTACATTCGTTGGTAAGCTATTTTAGAGAGGAATGCATCTAAGAAATCAAATTTTGATTTGGTGCATTGTGTCATTCATAAATTGATGAAGAAACAACTTGTATTATATATGATGAAATGTTTTATGCTATGCAAATTCTAACAATAACTATTACATGCACATTTCTTGCAGAATTAGAGGTATAGGAAAGGAACTTTGGTTCTTATATGAGGACTGGAGTTATGGAATATGCTTAGAGATCTTACAACCATGAGAAGAGATCATAGGTCTTCATGTCAGCATGGGGAATGTTGAGACAGAGTTAAATGGAAGAAGAGATAGGCAGGATCATGTCACTGTGAGAAGCCTACATAAAGAAGTGCAGAGCTATAGAGATGATAATGAAAGGATTATGAAATATCAGGAAGATACACTTTAGAGCTTAAACATGTTGCATAAGCATATCAACAAGGACTTTAGCACCAAGCAAGCAGATAGTGCTAGACAAGTGTCAACATCAAGATCCCATAGAAAAAGGGATGATCATGGAAATGATAAGCAGTCGAGAAGCATGAGCAAGCGCCATCATTCTCCAAGGAAATCCACTAGAATAACTCATGCAAATTCAGGGCCAGAGAGAAGTCGAAGTGTGTCTCTTGTTAGGAGGCAAAGGAGAATTCCTGAGACAAACATCTTGGAAGGTGAGCTCAGGAAGATTAAGCCACCCACTTTCAATAGTGAGCATCGGAAAGGAAAAGAGGTCGAGGCCAAAGCCTAGCTGTTGGAAATGAAGAAATATTTCCAATTGCATGATTACCCCTCATGGGTAGAAGCTATAATTTCCACCTACCACTTGCAAGGAAAGGCAGCCATGTGGTGGGATCAGCTTAAGCAAGCCAAGAACCTTGATGAGAAGAGGATCTCATGGAGGCAGTTCAAAGGATATTTCCAAGAGAAATATTTGTTTGAGCATTAATATGAAAGGAATATGAAAGAGTTCTTTGAAAACAAGTTGGGAACCATGACAATGGACGAATATGAAAAGAGGTTCTTTGAATTGTTGAAGTATGTTGACTTCATCAAGGATGAGAAAGTCAAAATCCAAAGGTTTCTAAGTGGGTTACCATCCTTCTATGGTGAAAAGATTCAATATGATAATCCCAAGACTTTGGAGGAGACCATAAGGAGAGAAAGGCATCTTTATGAGCAAAGCAAAGGAAGGCCAGTTTTCCAAAAATCTTGGAATGACAAGATGAAAGGGAAAAATAATCAAAGGCATAAAGGTTTTAAGCCACCCTTTTTCAAGAAAAACATCTAAGCAAATCAACAAGGTCAGTCAACCCAAAATAAGCACAAGATTGTAGATTCATTTAGAAAGAGGCCAAGGCAGCAGTCTGTTCAATGTTGGGGATGTGAGGGAAATCACTTATATAGGGATTGCTCTCACGAAGGGGAAATAATGAGGATTTTGCACAACATTCAAGAGGATGAAACAATTGAAGACATGGGAGGAAACATGAAAAGGATTTATGCATCCTTGGACAACAAGCAAGCAGAATATCAATCCCTCGTGATTGAAGTGGAAGGTAAGATTGATAATGATATTATAGCAATTTTAATTGATTATGGAGCTAGTCATAGTTACATAAATGCTAACATAGTTGAAATATTTCACTTGTGAAGGAGTAAGCATAAGAAATCTCGGTTAGTTCAGTTAGCCACAGGGCTAAGAGGAAAATCAATGAGTTGGTTAAATATTTCTCAATACACATGAATGGACTCAACACAAAGGTAGATGTAAACATCATATCATTGGGTTCATATAATTGTCTAATTGGCATGGATTGGTTGGAAAAACACCATGTTGTCCTAGACTGTTACAACAAGACAATAACATGTATTGATGAAGAAGGGAAACAAGGAAAGATTCAAGGCATTCCAAGAGTTGTAGTTGTCAGAGAGATTTCAGCTATGCTATTGAAGAAGAGTTGTGGGAAGGGATGTCAAATGTTTGCAGCACATATGGAAGAGGCAACCAAAGACAAAGTGGTAAGCATTGAAGACCATCTGGTCATGAGGGATTTTGAAGATGTTTTTAGAGAAATTATGGAATTGCCACCAAAGAGAGACATTGACTTCTCTATTGATTTAGTGTCAGGAGCTTCCCCGGTGTACAAGACACCTTAAAGAATGGGCACACCAGAGTTGAAGGAGTTGTAGATGCAGCTTGAAGAGTTGTTAAAGAAGGGGTATATAAACCCAAGTGTGTCACTTTGGGGAGCCTCGGTCCTTTTTGTGAAGAAGAAAGATGGAACCTTAAGGTTGTGTATTTATTTCAAACAGCTTAATAAGGTCACTATAAAGAAAAAAAATATTCGTTGCCAAGAGTTGATGTTTTGTTTGATTAGCTGAAAGGTGCAAAAAGATTTTCGAAGATTGACTTGAGATCATGATATCGTCAAGTGAGGATTAAGAAAGAAGATAGCAGCAAGACAACATTCAATACAAGATACAAATATTATGAATTCATGGTAGTGCCATTTGGACTATCAAATTCCCCAACTATTTTTATGTGTCTGATGAATGGAGTGTTCAGGGAGTACCTGGAGAAGTTTGTAATTGAATTCCTAGATGATATACTTGTCTACTCTAAGTTATAAGAGGAACATGAGAAACATTTAAAAATGGTGTTACAAGTTCTAAGAGAGAATAAATTGTATGCTAAGCTAAGTAAGTACATCTTTTACCAAAAGAAGATTCACTAGTTGGGGCATATCATTTAAGCAGATGGGATAGTAGTGGACCCTAAAAAGATAGAGACCATTAGAGAATGGCCAATGCCAAAGAATGTCACAAAGGTCAGATCATTCATGGGTATTGTCAATTATTACCGAAGATTCATAAAAGGATTCTCAAATATTGCAAGTCCAATAACTTATTTGCAAAAGAAGGGAGTGAAGTTCGAATGGATACCCAAGTGTGAAGAGAGTTTTCAGCATTTGAAGGAAATATTGACAAGTGCACCAATATTGAATATTGTAGATCTGAAAGAATATTTTGTTGTGTGCATCGATGCATGCAAGGAAGGGCTCGGTTGAGTCCTTAGTCAAAAGGATCATGTGGTATGCTATGAATCTAGAAAACTAAAAGAACATGAAAGAAATTATGCCACGCATGATCTAGAGTTAGCAACAATTGTACATGCATTAAAAATGTGGAGATGCACTCAACATGAGATCTCATGAAGTGCATATTGCAACCATCAGAATGTACAGGACAAATCTGAAAGACAAAATTGTTGCAGCAGCAAATTCAGATCACCATTATCTAAAAACAAAAGAGATATTACAGCAAGGTAATTTTCAGCATAGATTTAATTCTTATGAGTTGAAAGAAGATGGAGTTCTCATGTACAAGGGAAAAGTGTATGTGTTGAATTCCAGTGAGATGAAAAATGTAGTTCTGAAGGAAATGCATAATGTGTCATATGTCGGGCACCCGGGATATTAGAAGACAATTGCAGTTGTAAGAAGCCAATATTTTTGGTCGAGAATGAAGAAGGAAGTGGCTAGTTACATAGTATGTCTAGAATGTGAAAAGGTGAAGACATAGCATAGACATCCAGCGGGTTTGCTACAGTCATTACCCATTCCCGAATGGAAATGGGAAGTTGTTTCAATGGATTTTATTATTAAGATTCCTAGAACAGTGAAGCAACATGATTCCATCATGATGGTGGTGGATAAATTAACTAAGGCAACACATTTTATTCCAATAAAGACTACACACAAGGAAACAAATATTGCAGAAATATATAGGAAAGAAGTTGTTAGGCTACATGGAGTGCCTAAGGCAATAATTTCATATAGAGATCCAAAGTTTACTTCCAATTTTTGGAAGGGTTTGTTCAAAGGCTTTGGAACAAATTTAAATCTTAGTACATCATATCATCTAGAATCAGATGGGAAAACAGAGAGGACCAACAAAACAATTGAAGATATGCTCAGAATGTATGTTATGGACCAGCCATCAAAGTGGGAAGATTATATTCATTTGGTGGAATTTCCATACAATAAAGGGTATCGGGCCTCATTGAAAAATGAGTTTGTTTGAAGCATTGTATGGCAGAAAATGTAACACGCCAGTGAGTTGGGATAATTCAGCAGACAGAGCAGTTGTTGGGCCAGATTTGTTGAAGGAAGTGGAAGAGCAGATGGCAAAGATAAAGGAAAATTTATAGGATGTCGAGGATAGGCAGAAAAGTTAAGCAGACAAGAATAGAGTGGTCAAATATTTTAAAGTGGGAGAACATGTGTTTTTAAAAGTGAAGGAAAAGAGAAATTTTCTAATATTAGGAAGCTACCCAAAGTTGGCAGCAAGATATTGTGGGCCTTTTGAAATATTAGAAAAGATAGGGTCAGTTTCATACATGCTAGCATTGCCTACATCCATGAGAGTGGATAATGTATTTCATGTGTCATTATTAAAGAAATGTGTGCCTGACCCTAACCACATAATTGATTGGAATGCGATCCAGGTGGAGCACGAAGGGGATTGCCGAGTGGAAAAAGTACACATCTTGGATCAGAAAATCAAAGTGCTTAGGAACAAGGCCATAGGGCTGGTAAAGGTTCAATGGACCTGCTACGGTTCGGAAGATGCTACATGGGAGTATGAAGAAAACATGCAGGAAAAATACCCACACATTTTTAACAATTTTGAAGAAAATAGAATTCAAGACTCCATTTTGAACAGGTAGAGTTCTGGAACCACATCTCAGAGTCCTAGCCAATTGTGTTAGGGACCCTGATAAAAGACTGGCTCATTCTTTGGGTCAGCTCTGATAAAATGATGGTATATCCCTTTGGTTAAATTTGATAAATGAATGGTACATTCCTTGGGTCAGCAAGTTGAAAGGAGCATGAGATTAAGGTTGGAGTTGTTACCCCGAGGTGTAGGACAGTCGGTGACGGAGTGTGCTGTTAAGGCGCTCTGTGATGTTAAAGTCACCGGTTTGAAACCTGCGAGGACAAAAAATCCAACCATGTTAAGGGTTGGTGTGGCTCATGTCGGGTGCGATCCCCGGGTGATTTTGATGGCTTATATGCCCTTGAGTCGCGGTTTCTTACCCACAGGTTAGTCCCACATGTCATGGACAAACTAACAAACAAACAAAAAAAGGTTGGAGTTGTTAAATTGCAGAATTTGTATTTCTAAGTATTGTGATGTAAATTTGCATGTATGTATATCAACATAGAGTGCACCGAGAATGGTGCACAATTGTATGGGAGGGGGAATGTAACATCTCCACTATAATCCCTAGTTTAATTAATGCTTATGTAGATATAATGTGTGGCTACAACCAAAGTGATGTATATGTGAAATTTATTGCTATGTTTTATTAATAAAAATGTGATGCTAATTGTTAAGGGGACATGGACAAGAGATGGAGGTTGAATTAATCCACAAGAAGGGGGAGGATCTAGGATAATGACCAAGAGGGGTCCTAGGGGGAATTACCCATGTATTTTAATTCAACCCATTTTCGTAAAATTGCTAATTGTATATGAACCTTCCAATTTACGATTAAGTGATCCCAAGGCTAATCATTGAATACATGTAAAAGGGTGGGTGTGAGTGGGCACATCCCAAATTTATTGGGCACATGGGGGTTGAGTACAATCATCTTGGGGAAGAGTTTGATTCAAGAAAGGCAAGCCAAAGGGAGGAAATCCATATGGGTTGGGACAACAATTTTACACATTGAGTTTTTGAGCATGAGGAGCAAGTAGAGAAAAAAAAAAAAAAAAGAGCTTGGAACTGGTGCAGCCATGGAGGGCGAATTCTAGAGGATGCTAGAGCATATTTTGAGTGAATTGGTGCTGGAAAACTGAAGAGTCGGGTTGTCAGGCCTGAAGAGTGAACTCATGGGTGAGTTGCATTGTAACAACAAGTTTTTGTTGTTGGCTTGTTGGCAGTTTTCATAACAACAGGTTCCCTTGAGTTCACAGCTGAGAGATTCCTAGGTACATGTGTCAAATAGGCCCTAATAAACTAATGGGACGCCCGAGGGTTTGGGATCAGTGAAGGGGTACATTCCTTGGGTTGGGAAGGTCAAGAGGAAGAGAACTAGTGGAAAATCAAGATAGTTGTAGGAAGATATCATTAGGTTGTGAGTTTTATGAATTGTGAGTGGACTATGAGAGACCACCCTCTTTTGCGGAGTACTGTTCTCAGCTCGGGGATGACTGGCTCTTGAGATTTGGAATAGTTAATCTACAATTGGGTGGAACATTCATCCCAAGCAGTTAATTGCACAACCATTGTTAAAAGATAAGTGTTTAACTATTTTTTATCTTATATTTATGAGTTCAATTGTTGTGCATGAACTCCGTGTATAAGATTGATTATATATCATTGTGTTTGAATTACTAGTTACGTTTAATGAGCATTTTAGCATGTTGTAGATGCATATAAATAATGATAACAGATAACAATTAAATCTGATTGAAATTCGTAGTTATAAACTACAACAAATTAATTAATTGTAAAAAAATTAAATTAATTAACATAAATTTCATTTTTATAAATATTATGCACTATAATATCCCTTAATTGAGCTAAAAACACATTACACCTTTAATACAAATAAGTAGAAAAAAAATATATTTCAATTAATAATAAATGTCATAATGTAATAACTAACCAAGAACCTTTCTCCTTCACACTCAACATTGGATTTCTTATAATCTAAAGTTCAAATTCATTTTTACTTACTACTATAAGACTAGTCAACATTGGAACCTTTCTCCTTAACACTCAACATTGGATTTCTTATAGTATAGAGTTCAAATTCCTTTTTACTTACTACTATAAGACCAGTCAACATTGGATCTCTTTTTATAGTTTAAATTTCAAATTTTATTCAACATGCAAATTCATTATTATGTATTATTCACTTTTTCTTAATCAAATAATAAAATAATACTATTTAATTAATAATAAATATCATCATCTAATAACTCTATTTTCTAGCAAGGGGCCCTTCTATTAGCACTCAACATTGGATTTATTATATTCTAGAGTTCAAATTCCTTTTTTCTTAATGTCAACATTGTATCCTCTTTTGTAGTTTAAATTTCAAATTTTATTCAATATGCATATTCATTATTATGTATTATTCATTTTTTTAAACCAAATAATTTTAAAAAATACACCATTTCACGAGCTTTTAATTAAATAAATTTTTATTTTATAATTTTAATTTTATATATATATATATATATATATATATATATATATATATATATATATATATATATCTTCAACTTTTTGTATATACCTCATATTTTCCCAATTTAAGTAGATTTAGTTACTTTCTTTACATCTTACACCTTATTTCCCTTGTCTCATTAACCATTTTTAATTAATTAGAAAAATTAACCAGTGCTATGATGGCCATTTTTAATTAATTAGAAAAATTAACCAGTGCTAGTGCTATGATGGCCATTTCTTAGTTGAAATGGTTTAGATTGATTTTTATTTATGTGTAAGCTTCAAAGTAAGCTAAGTTATATGTGTAACCTTCATATTAAAAAATAATAATAGTACAAGTCATTTTACCTCAAAACACATGTATGCTAATGTCTCCAAACTTGTGCCTTGATATTCATCCTTGATTGATCTAATGGGTAGAGATTTGGTGTTGACATAACAATGTTTGAATACATTGACAAAGCCTTGCTTATATTAATCTTTGAAATTACATTATACAACATGAGTTATCGTTTAGAGTGTTATGTGTGCACAATTTAAAAATAAATAAAATTAAATAGAGTACATGTTTTGGCATATTTAAATCAAACATAGAGTAAAATGTGACTGACTTTTCTAGAAAATAGATTAGTAACTCATATATAAAAATAGAGATCTTAATGTGATTGTATTTGTAGAGGATAAGTAATTGAATTTGATTTTCACAGAGGATCCATGTTGGTGAAACTTGTGGGTCATAAGTTCCTCATTTACAAATCACTTCTTTAGGGTTTACAAACCCTAGCCATGTTGCATCACACAAGAACGTGGCAAGACAAATCTAGCACTAGCCTCCAAGTCTACATGTTCATCCTAAGATTTGAGTCCTCAAACTCTAGGTTTTCAACTCTTGCATCAACACAAGCACCAAGACCTACATGGAACATTAAGAATACAATAACCAAGTCTTCTTCCAAGAAAGGCATCACACCAAGTTCAAGACTCATCAATCTATGCTTTCCATGATCTTTCCCTAGACTTCATTCACCACACAAGAACAAGTCTACTAAATCATGCAAGGAATAATTATATCCACTCTCCATGTCTTCTATGAGGGTGGAGACCCTAGTGCTACAATAAGAGCCACGTGACAAGCCATCATCACCTCTAATGCCATATTCTTCTCTAGGGTTTACTTGCATAGCATAAACCCGAGCCTCTCACAAGAGAAAACCCTAGTATCTTACAAGAGCAATCTCTCCAATGATAACCAAGACATCCCTCTCTATTTGTGCCTTCTCTTAGGGTATCCTCATGAACCCCATCGTTTTCTCCCTACAAGACTTCTCCAATACAATACAAAGACAAAATAGAGTACAATGATGATAATGATATGACAAGGCTCTCTCCTCCCTTTATATATAGAGCAGTTGAGGGAGGCTAATATAAAACAAGGACAAAATTCCATGCAAGTAATCAATAAGTCAATCCCACATGAAGTGCTCTACAATATAAGGATGTGCATGTGTCAAGCTAGGGATTATCCATCCCCCAAGGTGAAGCACCATCCAAGCATGATCCTCCTTGGGCTCAATGCTCCTCCTCCAATATGGTGTGTTCTCCAACAGTTTATTAGCATAATTCTTCCTCTTCTACAGTTGTCCACTATCCAAGTGTCCTCATACAAGTCACAAGGTGCTCCTTCTCTAACTGTGTACCACATGTCCTCTCATGTGCCCAATACTACTCTCACGTGTGCTAATGTGGTCACTAAACTTCAATGCTTCTCCTAACATATGTGTTTGGGCCCACAACCAATCTCATGAAGTATTCTCCTCAACCCAAGTGTCCTCAAGTCAAGTGTCCAACCTCCATAGTGTATATCACATGGTCCCAAGATCTTACGAATAAGTGCATATCACTCCTCATCCTAGGTAGGTACCTCCCATAATCAAGAAACCAACTCCCCCATTGTGTGCACCCAATGGTTAGTCATCATTCCAATTAGGGTAACAACCTCCTAGGTAAGTACAACATGATAACACTCCAACTGATCAAGCATTCACCCAAATTGAGCCATCCACTTGTCCATGAAGCATCGCCAAGGGACTAGGAGACCTAGTGCTCTCCTAGCTAGGTGAAAATAAAATTGGAGTTATTGAAAAAACTATTAGTTTTCATTGTCCTCGACCCCAACAAGGTGGGCATCAAGTGTACTTCCAACGATTTTGATGTAATCTACAAAGAAATGTTGTTAAAGGTGGTCGTAGTTATTCCCTTCTATCGATCTTCACATATTAACACCACTATGCAGATGGAGTTGGTGGTGAATAGGGATAATATACTATAGGTTCTTACATTGGATTTCAATTGATGGAGTGGATTTTTAATCCAAAGACAATTGTTTTCTAGAAGTATCACTCTACTTCCATTTCAAACTATATAACCAACAAGTTGAGACAAAAACTTGTAATGTGAATTTATCAATGATGAAACTTGGAGACAACATGGCATGTGATACTAGAACATACCTTTCATCAATAAGGTCATTTATTCACCCATGATACAACTTATTCTATTTTTACATTTTGGTAGCCATTTATCAATTACTATCATGGGGCCCCATAGTGGCAACAGAAAGCAGGTATTAAAACTCTATGTTGTCGTAGACTCTATTTTTTTACTAATTTAAAATCAAATTCCACTCTAAGCACTATAGTTGCATTTCATGAATCATCACATATCCTTAGCACACAATCTACCACAAGCCTTTAGTTATGTTCATGGTTTCCCTTCACTAAAATGTAATTAATTGTAGCACACATTGATCCATATTATTTTTGGCACGAAATGAGAGCAGAGATATAAAAAAGAAATGTACAGAGATATATCAGATATCCAATAATATAACAGAAATATATCATAGATGTAACCTTAAACATATAGATACATTAATACACATTTTCTATTAATGAGCGAAATGTACAAAACTATGGAAATACAGAGTGAAAGACTCGCTAGAATGGTGGCATCTCATCTCTTAGAAGAGATGTGACAGCTATGCTCATTTGCAAGAATATGATGATTATTACAATGAGGCTCTAAATGCCTTTTTAACATAAAGAAAATCCAAAACCCTAACCCTGAAAGATGAAAAGCCAACAAATTTGTGGACTCTGTTTTTGGGTAGTTTGGTGTATCAACTTCCCTGTGGCGTAACTTTGGCATACGATCTTTGTTTGGGGTGCACGGTAGCTCGTTGGAAAAGTATCGACGAGGAGCTTCATTTGGGGGGGTGAATGATTGATTTCGCGATCATGAGGTTCCCGATCATGAAAAAACGTTGTTTAGACCCTCAAAATGGCCCCGGAAGTTTAGGACCCGAAAAACTACTAAAAATAGTAAATTATCAAAGAATTGTTTTGAGCCAGTTGGAATAGGTGGGTGGCCACTGATATCCACCTAGACAATCCTCCCTCCTTAGGAAGCAATGGTCTCCATTGCGTTGAGTTTCTGGGGAAGGGGGGGAAGCGTTTTTTGAATCTAAACCTTGGTGAGTCGCTTGCCTTGCTGAAGAAGTTGCATTGTTTATATTGTTGAAGGTTGTCACGAACCTGTTATTGGTAGGTTTGAATATGTTCAACCAACCTATTATATATTGGCTTGATTGGGCGGTGTGTAGGCATCGTCGTAGGTGAGGAAACAATATCTTCTTTCTCTTCTGCAATCTTCTTCTGCTGGATAAAAAGGTCTTGGGCCAAGGTTGCAGTGGTTGTAGTGTCCTTTCGTTCCCCTTTTGAACAAATTGTGAAGAGGCTAAATTTTTTAGTATGAGAGATTACCTTGTGGAACTGTTTTGGTAGGAAAATAGTCAGAACTACCTCCGGTATCCTGTAGAGCCGACCCCCCAGAGTAACAATGACACTACAAGGTCGAGACTCATAAACATTATGATGTTTCCACATATATGGCTGGCCCAAAAGAACATCAAAGACATCTAGTGGGGAAACATCACATAATACCTCATCCTTGAAGGGATTAATGCCATAGGACAGGCGACACTGTTGGCTAACACAAAGATCTCGTCCCTAGCAAAGCCACCCGATGGTGTATGGCTACGAGTGTGGTGTTGTAGACAATCCTAATTGTTTAACAATCTCTGTTGAGATGAGTTTATTCTGGATTATGTTATCCAAAATAAAATGCAGTGGGGTCCCCTTCACCCACATCTGTGAATGGAAGAGGCACTCCCCCCTCTTCAAGATCTGTTGGTTCTTCTGGTTGAATTTTTGTGGTTGTGACGGTGGCAGTGGGATCTATTTCGATGATCTGTCTCCTTCCATTATTTTCTGAATTAGATTATGAATCTGGGTTTGGCACATTCATCGGCATTGTGCCAGGGGTTTTTGTGGAAATCGGACCACTTTCCACTGTCATTCTTCATCTTTCCCTTACCCTTATTTTCATGTGGCTTGGACTGATTTTCGAGAGGTTGTTTGTTAGGGTCGTTTTTATCATACTTTGGTTGTTGCGGATTTGCAAACCCACACTCCCATTTTTTCTAGTGCCTAAATTTATGCTTGATTTTGACAACATATCAATAGGCATCTCCCAGTGATGAGATGTCTAGAAAATCCATTTTGGTTTGGATGTACCTATGCAGAGCCCCGCAGTATTTCAAAACCAGATGTCGCTCGGAGTCTTTGATACCTAGCTTGGTGTGCAAGATATGGAAAGTATTTGTGAAATCCAACACTATTTAGTCCATCTCTTGTCGCAGTGTTGTCCATCTCATGTATTGGTCATCATAGTTACCAACAGGGTAATATTGTTCCTTAACTGCATCAACAAAAAAATCCCAAGTGGGCTCGGTCCCATATATTCCAAACTCCTCTGTGGAACTTTTCTCCCAGTAAGTTTCCCACCAATGTTTGACATGGGGGAGAGCCTTAAGGAGTGTGAAGGTGATATTTTCCCTGTCGGAAAAATTGTGAACAGAGAAATAACCTTCTAGAAGATTTAACCATTTTTCTAGGGCATCTATATCGATCTGACCTTCAAATACGGGAATATCAAAATTCACTTGTACCTTAAGAGGAGAGGTGTCTGCAAAGTGGTCGCTTGATGAAGACGCACCTCTTGTTATTGGCAAGCGTTGAAGGATGTGGGCAAAATTCTCCACCATTTCGTCCCTCTGTCATATGAGATCTTGCTCAAGCAAGATATTAATAGGATCTTCTACTCTGTCGTTTTTATTTTCTTTCGTAATGGAGGATTTCTTGGCCGTGCGAGAGAATTTTCCTCAAGAGAGACAAGCTCGAGACCCAACTTTCTATACTCAAACCTCATTGGAGACATGCACTGAAAAATGATCAAGAGCAGCCTACTCTGATACCACTGATCCGAATTATTTTTGGCACAAAATGAGAGTAGAGATATAATAAAGAAATTTATAGAGATATATCGAATATCCAATAATATAACAAAAATATATCAGAGATATAACCATAAACACAGAGATACAGTAATACACAATTTCTATTAATGAGCGAAATGTACAAAACTGTAGAAATATAGAGTGAAAGACTCACTAGAATGGTGGCAACTTGTCTCTGAGAAGAGATATGACGACTATGCTTATTCGCAAGAAGATGATGATTATTACAATGAGGCTCTAAAGGCCTTTTTAACATAAATAAAATCCAAAACCCTAACCCCAGAAGATGAAAATCCAACAGATTTGTAGACCTTGTTTTGGATAGTTTTGTGTATCAACTTCCCAGGGGCGTAACTTTGGCATATGATCTCTATTTGGGGTGAATGATAGCTCGTTGGAAAGGTATCGATGAGGAGCTTCATTTTGGGGGTTCAATCATGCCTTTAATAGATATTTAGGTGCCCAATCGCGTATATATTAAAACAAAAAAACAAAAAAACAAAAACAAAACAAAAAAAACAAAAAAACAAAAAAAACAAAAAAAAAAGGTCGTTTAGACCCTCAAAAATGGCCCCAGGAGTTTAGGACCCGAAAAACTGCTAAAAATAATAAATTTCCAAAGAACTGTTTTGAGCCAGTTGGAATAGGTGGGTGGCCACCGCTATCCACATGGATCACACATGTATTTTGATGTTCATGTTTTTAACTCTATATATAACCTCCTCAAGCCTCTCATTTTTTTACCATGGAACAAAGATATTTCCATGGCAGGCCCATCTACTCACTTTGGATATGTTAGCATTATCGAGGATTATGAATTAGTGACATATCATAATCCTAAGTTGTATTCTTTGTCCACAATAAGGAATCATAGAGTTATTCTTCTTGCATTATAATTCCTTAATCTTTTCATGGTTATAATCATTTACATTTAGGGGTTTTCTACAATTCAAATGCTTGTGGATTTCTTTATAACATTATGGTATTGTCATGTTATGTGGGTTGATATTGATATTGTTTCTAATGACTATTTAGAATAACATCCTATTGGTGTTGCCACTATTTGGCTACCATTGACATCATGGGTCTGTTATTAGGATAATGCTTATGTGATGTTGCCTTTTAGCTAAATAAAGGATTTTTTAATATGGTATTTCATTGGATATTGTATGTGCATGATTGCTTCCTTTAGATTATGGTGTACACTCTAGGATTGGAAGGTCACAAATCACTATGTTTATTATAGGTTTCCTATATCATATGGTTATCGTGATAATCACAACAACTAGCACATAGAGTGCTAATGTTGATGAAATAATAGATGCCATTACACCCATTTGCATTCATACTTATGTTCATATTTAGTGGCTATGAAGGATATGTGTAAATGTTAGGAAAATAGACTTCCATACTAAACCTAATAGAAGAGAGGAAGACAGATTTAGGCTAGAAAAGAAATGAAAAAGCAATCACACAGTACATATTGATTATACCCTGGAAACTCAAATGGGAAAACCAGCATTCCTTGAGCATATTGCTCTCTTGTTGTCTTATTCATTCAAAATAAAAGGTTGCATGTCTAACCTTGGTCTACACCTAAGACACAATTGACATTATACCCTCTTTCTTTACACACAAATAACCATGCAACCAATTCAGCTTACATCTACATGACCAACAACATTTTGCTAAAGATGAGCATGAAGATCAATTACAATATCCAACATAATACAATTACAACATGCCTTATTTATAGGATTATAGTAGGAAAAACCCTAAAGAAAGGCGCCAAAAAATGGTTATAGATCCTTGCACATCATTGACTACAAATCCTGCAAATCTCGGGATTTTGTTACAGTTGACTACCAATCAGATTACCAGTCGACCTCCATTCGATCTTTAGTCGATTTCCACGCAACCTCATGATGACCTCTTTTCAGTTGACCTCTTCAACTTGATATCGATCACTTCGTCTTTGAATTTCCTAGTCGACATATTCCCCTAGTCAATCCACCTCAACTAGAATTTCACTGCAAAGAATATAACAACCTAACATTCTCCCACTTGTTGTCTTCTTTGTTGAACCGAGAGTTTCCTAAACTTTTTTTCACATACCCAGGGAAAAAATGCCCATTACCTCTCTACACCAAGAGAACTTCATAACACTCATAGACTTGGTCAAAGAGTCTACTATGTTTTCCAATGTGTCTACTTTCTCTAGCGACACCTTGTTGCTTTCCACCATGTCTCTTACAAAATGGTATTATACATCAATATGCTTAGTCTTGGAATGATAAGTTGGATTCTTTTCCAGGAATATTGCGCTTTGACTATCGCAATTTATCTTCATAGTTCTTTGCTCAAACCCAATCCTTAATCACAGTCTTTGCAACCATATTGCTTCTTTGCTTCCATGAGTGGTTGTCATGTACTCAACTTCTATTGTTGACAAGGCTATGATTACTTGTCACTTACTCATCCAAATGATTGCTCCACCAAACATCTTGAACACATATCCATTGGTCGACCTTCATCGATCTAAATCTCTAGCCCAGTCAACGTCAATAAAGTCGTGTACATCTACTTCACTATCAACTTCAGGCTTCCCTTGGTAGTATATAGCATAATCTTATGTGCCACACAAATACCTAAATGCTCTCTTGATAGTTGTCCAATGCTCTTTTCTAGGTGTCTGACACATGTATCTTCTCAACACTCCCACTACATGGGTAATGTATGGTCAAGTGCAGACCATCACATACATTAGATTGCCAACAACACTTTCATATGGAACATGTGCCATGTCCTCTATTTATTCTTGTGTCTTTGGACAATGTTCAACATTTATCCTTGCTCCCACAAGAATTAGCACCTTAATAGGTTTGCAATCTTACATGTTGAAATGATTCAAAATTGTTTCAATGGATTTCCTCTGGTTCAACCAAAGATTTCTAGTTTCCCAATCTATTTTGATCTCTATTCCTAGAATGAAGTTCATTGCACTGAGATCCTTCATGTCAAACTTGGAGGATAGTTGTTTCTTCACTTCCTTTATTGCATCCATATTGTCTCCAATCAACAACATGTATTCAACATATAATGCTACATATATGAAGCGCCCACCTTCTTCCTAGGAATATATACAGTGATCAACTTTTCTTCTCACAGATTCCAAACTAAGGACACATGTGTCAAACTTTTGGTACCACATCCTTGGTGATTTCTTTAGACCATAAATTGATCTCTTCAACTTACACACAATATATTTCTTTCCCTTTACTGCAAATCCTTCAGTTTGTTTCATGTAGATTTCTTCTTCCAGGTCCCCATGTAGGAACGATGCCTTTATATCCATTTGTTCTATCTCAGGATCAAATGCTCCAGCCAAAGACATTAGTATTCTAATGGAAGTTAATTTTGCAACAGGGGAAAAAATATCACCAAAGTCGACTTCTTCGACTTGGGAATATCCTTTCACTACCAGTCGAGCTTTGAATTTCTCGACTTAACCTGTTGTGTTCATCTTTTTTCTCGAACACCCACTTGCTACCAATGGGCTATCTTCCAATAGGTAATTCGACTAAATCCCAAGTCTCATTATTTTGCAATGATTCCATCTCTTCGACCATGGCGACCACCCAGATTCTACCCTCTATCGAGTTGACTGTCTCCCTGACCCACTTGGGCTCCTCGTCAATGGCGGTTAACACAAATGCAGAGCAAAATTTGGGCATATTATACCTTTCAACTAGTTTTCTTACTCATTCATACCTCCCTACAACTGAGTTTGGTTGTTCCACCTCTTCATCTGATTCAGTCGACTCAACTGAATCATCTTCTTCATTCCTTGATTCAAACCTCACCTTTTCTATATTTTTCTCTATTTGCACCACTTTAGACTCGGACTTACCTCCAACTTCTTTGAAGACCACATATCGACTGTACACCATTTTCCTTGATGCAAGATCCCAGATTTTATATCCTTTTATTCCTTCTTTGTATCCAATGAAAATACACTTGACTGCCTTCTTGTCTAGCTTTCTCCTCTTTTCATTAGGAACATGCACAAATGCATCACAACCAAATACTTTCATATGTGAAAGAAAAGACTTCTTTCCAAACCATACCTCATGCAGAGTCATGTCGACTAGTGTCGACGAAGGAGACATATTCACCAAATATTTTGTGGTGTCGACTGCCTCTACCCAGAATTATTGTGTGATCCCAACACCACTAAGCATGCTCCTTGCCTTGTCCATCAATGTTTTGTTCATTCTTTCAGAAATTCCATTTTGTTGTAGTGTACATGGTGTGGTATTTTGGCATGCTATTCCACACTGCTTGTAGAACTGCTCCAAATCCTTTCCATGGAATTCACCACCATTTTCAGCTCTCAACACCTTGATCTTCTTATCTATCTGGTTTTCCACGGGAGATTTAAACTCTTTGAATTTCTCGAAAACCTTTGACTTCTTCTCCAGGAAATATATCCATGTCTTCTTGTAAAAGTCCTCTATGAAAGAGACATAATACAAAGATATTCCAAGTGAAGGCATTGTTACAAGAACAAACACATCACTATGAACGAATTCTGGAATCCCATTTTCCCTTGTCACTCCAAATGGGAACCTAACCCAATTTTGTTTTCCATATATGCAATGTTCACAAAAATTGACTTCTAAATTACATTCGAGAAAACCTTCAACCATACCTTTATCGTGCATAGATAGAAGTCATTTTTCTCCAATGTGTCCCATCCTTTCGTGCCATAACAATGTCGGTTCGAATTAACGAAGACTTATCTAGTCAATTTGAATCGAGTCAGCCCGAGATGAGTCGATTCGACTTCAGAAACATCAATTTTGTTGCATCCAGTCAAGTTGGAATTCCTTAACAACTTGTATAGGGTTCCAATCCAAACTCCTTTCATTAATACTCTTCCACCTCTGACCATTTTGCACGTATCCTTCTGAAATAGAGTGTGCACTCCTGCATCACTCATCTTACTAACAAGTATCATGTTTCTTGCCAAACCTAGAATATGTAGCACACATGGAAGGGTTCTACTCCTACCATCCTACATTATCAGTTGAAATCTTCCCCGTCCAACAATTTTGGTTCTCAAGTCACCCCCCAAGAACACATTTCCTCCTTCATATCTCTCATATTCACAAAACCATCCTCTATGAGGTGTTATATGATAGGATGCTCTTGATTTGATCAACCAAACATCTTGATCTGATTGTGTACTGGTCGATGTCAAATACACGTCGCCTCTTTTATCTAGAAAAGTCTTTCTCTCAATTGATTGCTTCTCATCAAATCCCGTACTAACTTCTATTTCCTTCAACTTGCATTCCTTTTTATAATTCCCAAATTTATCACATTTCCAACATCTTTGTGTCAACTGAACTGGTGATTTAGATCTACCCTTCAAATCAGACTTTCTACTGGAGAATTTTCCTTTATCTCTTTCAACTTCTCGACCACTCGCCATTAAAGCATCTTTGGTTGATCCTTCATGTTGAGCACTCAACACACCCTAAAATATTTTATGAATTTTTTTATCTTTTGGGTACCACTTGTTTTCTTTTGGTCTGCGTTCTGAATTGAGTTTGTTGTGGAGGGATCGCTAATTTCATTTTCATGTCTCATCATTGATCAAGTTGGATTTATTTGAACCCATCAAAGTGAAATCTTTGAGTCTAGAAAGAATTTGGCATTTTAACTAAGAATCTGTAGCTAAAATTGTGACCCTTGTGCTTATGTTCCGCATCGGCAAAATCCGAGCAAGTTTCATGACCACATAGTAATAGTAGTTGTTGATCGTCGATGTATCATTGACATCGGTAAAAAACATAGTAGATTTGCGTTGTTTGTTCACAACAAAGACTCGGGAAGTAAGCAATTTCCCATCGAAGTCGGTGAAATACGAGAAGGCTATACATTGAAATGAGCCATGATGAACCCCCGATAGCTGATTACTTATGCGTTTGTTCGGAGTTGGTGAATTCTCAAAGATTCAAATCATGGAAAATTTCCGCATTAATCACCAATCTCCGATGCATTTTCGGCATCGACAAATTTTGAGGGGGGTAATCCGAGAACAATTGCTTAAACTTATCATTGATCGTTGATCCTTAATACTTTCCGGCATAAGCAAGGTAGGACCTGTTGTTAAACACTTATCTAATGAAAATACTCGATTTTGAATAACATGATTAAATGAAGATGCCAATCTCAAACACCACGTGTCTTTGTCGTGTAGGCATTTCGTACGACTTAGTTTCATCCCGAGTCATCTTAGGTTTCCTCGTGTCCTATTCACACTTCCAAGTCAGATTTTCCACATCAGCGTTGGACGGCAAGATGGATCGACGTCGGAGTTTTTTCCAAGAGGTATCAACAAACATTGTCTAAGGAAAAGCGTTGACTCCCGATCCACCCAATAAATTAGTAGTGATGGGACATTTTCAACACAAAACAAGATCAGATTATGCCATTTAATAGGCCAATTAATGTTTCGCTCCACATACGTTGCTACCTCATGTGTCGATCAAACAACGGGAATTTGAAATCGTCGACGAACTACATTGTATCCTACGCCTGTGCCACCAACCTACGACTGCATTTAAATCTCAAGCATAACACAGATCTAGCGACAGATTTTGTAGAACTGCAACTACACCCCAAATTGAATAACTGATGCGACAAGGTAAGTATTATCTTTGTTTAAATCACTAAGACAAATTTGAACACCTCCATTCTGCATCACAAGTTTCTCATTTCCAGAGTAGCTGAAGAAGCGAAGAGAGTGTCTCAAGGGTTGTGTTTGATTCTCAGAATTTCAAAGAACATGTTAAGCTAGTGCAAAGAAGAGGAAAAATGCCTCCAAGGAAGCCAATGACCAGATGCTCACCAAAGGCACCAAAATTGAAGGATGTAGAGGTTGGTGAAGGGTCTTCTCCCGGTGCTGCGAGGCAGTTGGAATTTTCCCCTAGAGCGAAATCGGTCATCAAGACATCAACTAAGAAGGCATTCATTCAACCCCCTGCTTTCGGAGATACAAAAGCAACCACTGGATAAAAAATAATGCTCCCACAATGGGGAGATTTATTCAACAGAATCAACCAAGAAGAATACCCCGAGTTTATCCCACACAATGACCCGGATGTAAGGGTACTCAACGACCAGGTTTTTTCGAATATCAGATGGTCGTGCTTGCATATGGTAGCCTTACGAACTCCAGTCTTGCCCTACATTGAGACTTTGAGTTGGATAATTGATCATTCAAATGTGCAGAAGTTCCTAATCAATGATGAGAATGGTGGATGTGTAGGAGTTTTTCTCCCGATAGAGGTCCAAAAATATCACAAGATCAGGGACCCGGAGGAGCGGTTGAACACAGAATTCATGGTGAAGTTCTATGAATTCCATGACACTAACCGATTAATGGCCTCCTAGTGGAAGGAAAATAAGAAATTTACAAACCGGAGCAACGGCTGGTATGGGAAAACAAATCTGAGGAAGCCATATATCTACTTAATGGCTCTAATTTGTCGGTTATATGGGGAAAAAGATTGTGCAAAGTTCTCAGAGGCATGGATGCCCCTGGCATACACTGTGGCTATTTCCAGGAGTAGTTTCAGCTAGGGAGAAATCATCTCCAAGCAATTGAGCACCAGTATATTGCAGGCTCAGTCACCAAAGGAGGAATAAGCGTCAGCTTTTCACATGGGCTCATATCTGCTAGATGTGATCTGCGCAAGGAATGTCTTCGTTGGTATGAATATGAGCTGGCACATCACAAAGATGCATGTACATGTCTACTTCAACATCCTATGGGAAAATAGGTACAAGAAGTCTTATGCTCTCATTTGCGATGAATTCGTTGCTCGGATTTATTTCATTGTTTTCAAAAATGAATGTCCAAGACTGTCTCTAACGGCCAAGAAAATGATTTTGAAACTAGGCCACCGGTACCTAGATGAAACCACAACATATATCAGGGTGTTCAGGGCCACCAATGCACCACATTTTCTCCCCGCTCATGTCCCAAACCGTCTCGTCGTAGGAGAAATCTATTACCAGACCATCCTGCAGGGCTATAACACCACTTTGGTTAAGGACAAGAAACGAGCGTTCATACCCTATGTGTTCCATGTAGGGTTTTGCATAGTGAAGGACACTGCTCAAGCTAAACAAGAGGGTTTGAGTCAGCTGGAATACAGGTTCCCAACAGGCCGGTTTCGCAAGCATGACCCTAAAGGCCTAGTTCTCCAACATGCGTCGCAGATCTCTTCCTGCTGGCCATACGCACATGATAAATTTGATGACGAGATCTTTACAGGATGTTCTCAAGAGGTGCTACTTCCGTTTCAACAGATATGTCCCATGTCACAAACCAATTCGAATCCTTGTTGCCACTATTTAGCCAATGACTTGTTTCCTCATTACCACAACTCAGATATGGCTCCCAACATGATAAATTTGGTCCCAATGTCTAAGAGTTTGACCCTAAAAAAAAATTCCAGCTAGCCAAATGAAGGTTCGACCAACAAGGTATTTGTGTTTTCTAGATTTAAGAAATGCACTCAATTTGATATGGAACTCATACGACACTCCCATAACTCATTCCTCTTTAATAAATTCGACCCCTTTCAAAGATATTCGATCCACACTTGTCAAAATCGACCTCCCAAGGAGGGATTCGACCCAAGCACTAACCAACTCCAATGTCACAAGAAGAAACTTAGCTACAAATAAAAACCTCAACCATAACTATAAACTTCATTGCCAAAGAAGAGAGATTCAACCACATTGAAGAACTATGAAGAAATCTATGAGATCTCCTCCTGAAATTACTAACTAGGGTGGATGGTCTCACCACTGAAACCAATCCATGAAAATTTCTCCTAGAGTTTATTTCCCAAGAGTTCCAAATCCACCATGAGCTCTCTCAATGAGAAATTAGAAAATGTTGTTGGGTATGTGTTATATTCTTTGCATGTGTGTGTGGGCGCGTCAGATACGACAACTGCATCTGACAATACCTCCCACTAGTGCTCTGCCATGTGCATCGGGCACTTTCCTAGGGGGGTCCCAGGGGGGGGGGGGCAGGTATGCCCCCCTTGGTTACGGGCAGTGCCCCGAAAAAAAAAAATTCGACGGTTTTTGCTATTTTTAGCGGTTTTGTAAATTAATCCCGGATTAAGGGATTAGCGTTTTGGTATCTACGGAATACCTAAAAACATTGTATATATTGTATGGTGAATGGTGAAATTCGATATAATGAATATAAGAAAAAATTTCTTGGTTGAGGGTTTCCGTTATAAAATCTTTGTGTACTCTGTGTATGAGCCATTGATTAATTTTTGTCTTGCTTAAGAATCTATATGCATTGCTTTACTTCGCAGGTTTAAAACTTACATGTGGTATCAGAGCTCGTTTTTTGCTTCAGCGGGACGCCTTTGTTGTTGAGGGTTTGGCTCGGTCTCAATAGATCAAGTTTATCTTGGGTTTGTGATAAACCTAGGTTTAGTGGGAGCTTTTGTAGTGGAGATTTGAGTAAATAAAGAGGAATGGCGAGCTCATCTAGAATCAAGATAGAGAAGTTCAACGGTGAAAACTTTGAGCTATGGAAGCTCAAGATGGAGGACCTTCTTGTAGACAAAGAACAATGGATCGTTGTGGATCCTGGTACACAACCTATTGGTACACCGTCTACTAGCACACAGACTACTGGTACACAACCTACTAGTACACAAACTACTAGTACACCAGCTACTGGTATGTCGAAGGAAGATTGGGACAAGTTGGATAGAAGAGCAAGGAGTACTATTCGACTCTGCCTGGCAGATTCGGTGTTGTTGAATGTCTCAAGAGAATCTACAGCCAAGGAAATATGGGATAAGTTAGGGAATTTGTATCAATCAAAGTCCCTGGTAAACAAGTTGTTTCTTCGAAAGAAGTTGTATCATCTTAGGATGGAAGATGGAGATTATGTGACAGAACATCTAAATGCCTTTAATACTCTAGTAAGTCAACTTGGATCTGTTAATATTACGATTGCAGAAGAAGATAAGTGTATTACTTTGTTATGTTCTTTGCCAGACTATTGGGATAATCTGGTTGTAGCAATAGGTAGTACCACTCAATCTACATTGAAGTATGAGGATGTAGTTGCATCCTTGTTATCTGAAGAGATGAGGCGAAAAGGCATGGATGGTCACAACATAGATGCTTTATTTGTAAGAGGGCATACCCAAGACAGGAACCCTGGTAAGCCTTCGGGATGGAGATCTAAATCTACAAGTAGATGTAAGTCTCCAGGAAAATCTTTGAGGAAATGTTGGAAGTGTGGTAAAATAGGGCATTATAAGAAAGATTTCAAGTCTAAGAAGGTTGAAAAACCAAAGGGATCTGATAGTACCTCTTCCACAGAGGCGAAAACCTCCACTACAGAAAAAGGTGATGTTTACCTAGCATCTACAAGTACAGATGCAGACCATGATGTATGGTTGATCGACTCAAGTGCGTCATACCATATGACTCCTCACAGGGAGTGGTTCTTTGAATATGAAAAATATGATGGTGGTGGTGTATTCCTAAGAGATGACTCGACAACAAAAATCTTGGGATGTGGAAGGGTTAAGTTGTTGCTAAACAATGGAAGGATTAGAACTCTCCCTGGGGTTCTACACATTCCAAAACTAGCCAGGAGCCTAATATCTGTAAGCAAGTTGGGTGATGCAGGAGTGAAAACTGTATTTGAAAAGAACACTTGCAAGAAGGTACGAGGAGCAATGGTGTCGATGAAGGGAGTTCATTGTGGAACTCTGTACAAGTTGTTGGGAAGCACTTATACTAATGGGTGTAACAATTCAGTTGTCCTTGAGCAGAAAAATGAAGGAGACAAGACCAATAATGTCCCAGAAAAGAAGACCATGTTGTGGTATCAAAGACTGGGGCATATTGGAGAAGGGCCTTTGAACACTACACTGTAAAGGTATGGTTGAAGGTATGTCTAATTGCACTCTAGATTTTGATTTCTGTGAAAATTACATATATGGTAAACAGAATCGAGTAAGATTCCCATCTGGTGCTACAAGAGCAAAGGGGATCTAGAGTTGATACACAGTGATGTGTTTGGACCTGTTCATGTTCCATCCCTAGGTAAATCTGTGTATTATGTTTCATTCATAGATGATTTTTCAAGGAACACATGGATTTATTTTCTTAGAAAGAAATCTGAGGTATTTGATAAATTTAAAGAGTTTAAGGCTCTGGTAGAAAATCAGACAGAGAAGAAAATAAAGGTATTGAGAATAGATAATGGTGGAGAATTCTGCGGAAATGAATTCGAAGAATTCTGTAAGAAGTGTGGTATAGCAAGGTAGAAGACTACTCCATACACTCCTCAGTAGAATGGAGTTACAGAAAGGATGAACATGACACTGATGGAAAAAGCAAGGAGCATGCTCAGTGGTGCCGGGTTAGGACAAGAATTATGGGCAGAGGCAGTGGGTACAACATGTTACCTGGTCAATCGATCACCTTCATCAACGTTGGATGATAAAACTCCACACGAGGTATGGTCTGGAAATAAACCCTCTCTTCAACATCTTAGAGTGTTTGGTTGTGATGCTTATGTACATGTTCCAAAGGAAAATAGGAGTAAGTTGGATAATAAAGTTGAAAAGTGTATCTTTATTGGTTATAAAGATGGTGTGAAAGGTTATAAGC
>ML837909.1:0-14417 GCA_009831015.1 Picea engelmannii | reverse complement strand
AAGGTTCCTATTCCTATAGGTGTAAAGTTATCTACAGATCAGTGTCCCAAGACACAGGAAGAAGAAGAGGACATGTCCCATGTTCCATATGCCAGTGCAGTTGGCAGTTTGATGTATGCAATGGTTTGTACTAGACCAGACATGCAGTGGGAGTTTTGAGCAGGTATATGTCAAAATCAGGGAAGGAGCATTGGACAATAGTAAAGAGGGTCTTCAGGTATCTTTGTGGCATCACCGATTATGGATTGTGCTACCAAGTAAGACTAGGATTAGACAGAGTGGTGGACATACATGGCTTTGTTGATTGTTGATTCAGACTGGGCTGGAGATCTAAATCGTAGAATATCTACAAGTGGGTATGTGTTTAACCTATTTGGAGGAGCAATCAGTTGGATGAGCAAAAGACAGGCTGTAGTGGCACTCTCAACTACAGAAGTTGAATACATGGCAGCCACTCATGTAAGCAAGGAAGCAGTATGGTTACAAAGATTGTGTTCAGGTATTGGGTTGGTACAACAAGCAATGAGATTAGACTATGACAGTCAGAGTGCAATATTCCTGGCAAAGAACCCAGCTTATCATTCGAAGACAAAGCATATTGATGTTCAGTATCACTTTGTGAGAGACATGGTTGAGGAAAAGAAGGTGTTACTGGAAAAGGTTGACACTTTGAAGAATGTTGCAGATTCATTGACAAAGTTTGTGAGCACAGAAAAGTTCTCCTGGTGTAGAGTAACAATGGGCATTGTTGCCCTGGATTGTTGACTATATAATCCCCTGGACCCTTTGATGCAAAGAAAACAACAAGTGGGAGAATGTTGTGTATGTGTTATATTCTTTGTAGGTGTGTGTGTGGGCGCGTCAAATACGACAACTACATCTGATGATCCCTATTTTTACCGGATTTTGCTATTTTTAGTGATTTTGTAAATTAGTCCTGGATTAAGGGATTAGGGTTTTGGTATCTACGGAATACCTAAAAACATTGTATATATTGTATGGTGAATGGTGAAATTCGATATAATGAATATAAGAAAGGTTTTCCCGGTTGAGGGTTTATGGTATAAAATCTTTGTGTACTCTGTGTATGAGCCATTGATTAATTTATGTCTTGCTTAAGAATCTATATGCATTGCTTTACTTCATAGGTTTAAAACTTACAAATGCCAATGCAAGAATGAGAGAGGGCGCCCTCTTTTCTCCTTTTTATTCTTTCGTTGACTCTTTTGCAACCTTTTTACCTTTTAATCAATTTTAGTGACTTTTCATATTCTTCTTAAGTCACCTTTGGTGCTTTTCCCCTTTTTCCCCTTTTAATTATCTAATGTCACTTTTGTTAGGCACTTTTCCCCTTGGGACATTAAATAATTAATTAATTCCCTTTTTAATGACTATAGCCTAAGGGAATCACTTAGGCTACTTCGTCCATGTCCCATGATCACTCAGAAGGGGATATGATAGTCCTCCCTTCACGAGATTGCTTGTCCCCAAGCAATTGCAAATTCAGGTGCTGCAAAATTTGTTCACTCTCCCAAGCGACATCTTCTGCAGGAAACTCTCTCCATCTGACAACATATTCTCTGATTACCCTGTTCAAAATCTTCCTTTCTCGAACCTCCAATACTTCCTCAGGAACTAGTACTAGCTGCCCCTCCTCATCCAACGGAGGCAGTTATGTCGAAGTAGTGATGTGTTGTCCCAATGCCTTTTTGAGACACAAGACGTGAAACACGTTATGAATCTTACTCCCTTCTGGAAACTCTAGCTCATAAGCCACTTCGCCAATTCTCCTAGTCACCCTATAAGGCCCATAAAACCGTGGCTTAAGTTTCTCTGCACCACTCTTCTTCAAAGAAGACTGTCTATATGGCTACAACCTGAGAAACACCAATTCCCATACCTCAAAGGCGCACTCGACCCTATGCCTATATGCATATGTCTTCTGTTGGTTCTAGGCAGTCTGCAGGTTATCCTTAAGAGCCTTAAGAATGTATTAGCTCTCCTGAATCCAATCCTTGTCTGTGGGAGCCCTGTTATCCCCAAATTCCAAGTCTACAAAGGATGGAGCATCATATCCATATAATTCTCTAAATGGTGACATCCCAATGGACATATGATAAGTGGTATTATAACTATGCTCGCCCAAGTGTAACCACTTAACCCATGCATTTTGTTGCATGTTCACGTAGTTACACAAATACCCTTCTAGTCATTTTTTCACTATCTCTGTTTGGCCATCTATTTGTGGGTGGTAACTCATGCTGGGAGTCAACTCTATGTCCGCTACCCTGAACATCTCCTACCAAAAATCACTCAAAAATCAGTTGTTCCTGTCACTAGCAATGTTATTCGGCAACCCATGAAGCTTGAATATCTCCTTGAAGAATAAATCTACTACCTATGCTACCTTGTATTACGAGGATATGGCAAATAAATGAGAAAACTTGGTCAGCCTATCGACCACAACATAGATGTAATCTCTGCCCTGTGTCTTCGACAACCCTATTACAAAGTCCATGGATACGCTCTCCCATTTTTGCTCTTGAATGGGTAGTGAGTGAAGTAATCATGCAGGGTGGGTCTGCTCTGACTTGTTATGCTGACAAGTCACACTCTCACGCACATGTCTCAATACATCATCTTTGAGGCCCTTGCACGAGAACCTCTCTCTGATCTTCATGTATGTTTTGAAATACCATGGATGCCCAGCTAAATGTGTGGCATGCATGGATTTCATAATTTTCTCCTTTAATGTGGACTCTGAAACCAAGTATATGCGGTCTTTGTAGTAGATGATATCATCTACCACCTTGTACCTGTCGTCCTACACACTACTATCCATCACCTCACAAGCAAATTTTCTCTTGGAATACTCCACAAAGAGCTCAGATTTCCAATCCACAAATATCTTTGATAACGTGCACATCTATGGCCTCCTAGATAGAGCATCAACAACTGCATTCTTCTTTCCTTTTACACACTCAATATCGAAGTCATAAGCCTATATTTTATTGACCCATTTCTACTGCCTTTCGTTAAGATCCTTTTTTCCCAAGAAATGCCTCAAACTATTGTGATCAGTCTTGACCACAATCTTCCCACCTACCAGGTACTGTCTGAATTTTTCTAATGCATGCATAATGGTGAGCATTTCCTTGTCATAGATGGGATAAAGTCTCTCTGTGGCAGAGAGATTCTTGCTCTCATATGCAATAGGATGCTTCTGTTGCATCAAAACTGCTCCTATTCCCACACTACATGCATCAAACTCTAACACAAAGGGATAAGTAAAGTCAGGAAGTGCCAAAACGGGGCAAGAACTCATCACTTCCTTCATCTCATCAAATGTCTTTTGGGCCTTTTATCTCAAACAAAAAACCCCTTTCTTCATGAGATCTATAAGAGGGGCGGTCAACTGAGAGAATCCTGACACAAAGCACCTGTAGTAACAACAGATCCCAAGGAACCCTCGCAAGTGTGTGATATTCATAGGTGGTGGCGAATCTAGAATAGCCTGTATCTTCTCTATGTGAACCTGCACTCCCTGTGCGCTGACCATATGCCCCAAGTAGAGAATCTATGTCATACCAAATTAGCACTTAGATTCCTTGGCATATAATGACTACTCCTCCATAATGCTCATAATCTCCTCCAAGTGCACCAAGTGCTCCTCCCAAGTCCTACTATATATTAGGAGATCATCGAAAAATACCAATAGGAACTTTCGCAACTGCTTCCTGAATATATGATTCATGCACAATTAGAAAGTAGCAGGTGTATTGGTCAACCCAAAAGGCACGACCAAGAACTCATAGTGTCCATAATGGCACCTAAAGGCAATTTTATGAATTTCCTCCTCACGAACTCTAATCTGATGATATCTAGATCGAAGATCAATCTTCGAAAAATAAACCACTCCATGCAGCTCATCGATCCTGGGTATAGGGTACCTATTTTTTATTGTCTTTTTATTCGAGGCCCGATAATCAATCCACATCTGCATTGTCTCATCCTTCTTCTTAACCAAGACCACCGAAGAAGCAAAAGGACTAGCACTGGGTCTTATGTGCCCAATGTCAAGCAACTCCTTGATTGCTTTCTCTATCTCATCTTTGAACTTCTTGGGATGCTTGTACGGGGTGGTGATCACTAGTTTGGCCCCCTCCTCAAGTTCTATGGTGCGATCAAACCCTCTGTCAAGAGGTCTCAGTGGAGGTATCTGCCCAAATACCTTGTCATGTCTGCATGATTGTGCTTTCTGCCCTCATCATTTGTTTGGGATGTAATAAAGCATTGTGTTGCATACACTACATATCCATGTTTGAATATGGCTTCCATCCTTTTTTTTTACACTACTATAGGAGAAGTATTCATCATACCTCATAGAACAACCTGTTTCCCTCCTGGCGTGGAGAACTTCATGGTCATATGTTTGTAGTTTGTGATAATGTCCCCCAATGTCTGAAGCCATTGAACTCCCAACATTGTATCTAAGTCTGCCACATCTACCACATAAAAATATTCTATCAAGGTGTAGTTACCAATTGTTAAGGCCAATCTAGGAATTTTCTTTGTGTAAGACACATTAAATCCGTTGGCCACTGCTACTTTGAAACCCTCAAAGTCCTCTGTAGCTACCCGTCTCCTAGCCACCCAAGCTGCATCAATAAAGTTGTGGGTTGCCCCACCATCAATCAAGGCAGTGACTCCCTGTCCCCTTGTGACTTCTCTAACTCTGAAGGTGTTGAATCTTGGGGTACCTGATAATGAGGCTATAAAAACCTCCTTAGCCTCTTCACTAGGCTTCTCCTTTGTCCCCTCCTTCTACTCTTTTCCCTGCTCAGGAGCAACCTCCTACTCCTCCTCCTCCTCATCAGAATCTGAATGTACCTCAATATAATGGGCTTGACCCTTGCCCTAACACCCATGTCATGGTACCCATGGATCTTTGCAATGGACACAAAGGTTCTTTCTCCTTAGCTCATTTTTTGTTGCCTCATCCAACGTTTACTTACCCATACCTTCCTTCCTAGGAGGCTTCTTGTCCTTGCTTTTCTGTGGAATAAAGGGTTTGGAAAAAAATTTGGTTTTAGGGACTGCACCCTCCATGTACCTTGTCCTGACAATAACATCCTGTAAGGTCTCATGCTTGAAAGACTTTACCCAACCATGAAGTGGTTCTAATAACCCCTTAATGAACAACATCACAAGCCTCTGTTCAGATATGTCTGACACTGTCATTGCTAGCTTCTGAAACTCTGTGATGTAAGCGTGTGGTGATCCTTCTTGTTTGAGCTATGCTAGCTCTCTGAAATGCAACTCTGGGTCCTTTTTATCAAATCGCTCCATCAACTTTTGAGTGAAATCCAAATATGAAGTGATATTAGAGTGCCCTAGAGTGACTAACCCATGATACCACCATCCATGTGCCTCTACATCAAGATGCAATGTAGCAAATTTAAACACCTTAACTTCTATCATGGGGTTTAGTTGAAAATAGGTGTCAACTTTTTGTACCCATGCTCGTTCAGTGCTCCTGTTGGATCCATCAAATGTGGGAATGGATAAATTTCCCATCTTCCGTGAGAGGTCTTTGTTTTGTTGGTCCCTTTGGTCCTTGGGTCTATTCCTATATTTAATGGAGCAAAAATACTTAAGTGACACAACACCCTGAAAATCCTCCCCCATGGCTTGATACTCTACATAATAATCCTGGAAAGTCTCACCACACGCCGGTTGCCCCTGGTTCACTTTCTATTGGTTTTCCAAGAATTGAGGCATTAGTGGTCTAGGGACTGTTCCACTAGTTGTCTTTGGTCCAACTTGTGTAGGCACCCTGTCCTAGTTTGGTGTAGGGATCTCATGATGGCTCCCATCACCATTGTTTCCATTGTTCACATTTGAACCCCCTGCACTAGAGTTGTTGCCATGGTTCTAAGCTACAATTAATTGGGTCATGAGTTGGGACAACTACGGCTGCCCACTGGCTATGTTCTCCAATATATGAAGGGCTCTATCCTCATTTGGATCCCCCATGGGTCTCCCATGTTTTGCTCTGGGTTGATTCTCACCCATCTCCTCTTCTCCTTCGTAAAAAATGTTTTCAGCCCCTCGTTGTCTTCTACTCCTGTAGGTGATATACCTACCGTTACCTCTCTTCATGAACTATAACCCCCCCCTGTTAGAATATGATGGATTGTGCTCATTTTACCATAGATAATATCACTATTGTCACCCAACCATAGGCCGAAGCCACCCTCCGAGCACCTTAACCTTGACAGATAATCATTCTGGAAGCAAACCCTAGGCTAGATAGCCAAATAAAGGGTAGCGCACCAAACAAGCGTTGATCAAATAGTCCAAACCATAACCAAGAGATAGTCCAAGCCAAAACGTAATCTGCTAGCTGCAACAACTGCAATGACAACTCTCCTCCAAACTTGCGCATAAACTGGCTAACTGTAGTGCGCATAAGTGAGCTCTGCAGTTCTAAGAATGCCTGCCAGAATGAAGACTGGCCTCCTGTATTTATACTAATTCCGGCTAACTGCATGGGCCGACTTCTCATTCTGGGTGCCTATTTACTTAGTATATAATATTTCTTCTGGATGACTTCTTCTCTTGTAGGCTAATAACCTAATACCAATTATCCTCTTGAGCCAACTTGTCTTCTAGGGTTATTAGCCAACTCATTAGGGTTTCTTCTTGCTTCCCATAATATTCTATTCTTGTCAGGTTTACACATGGAGATAAATACCTCCTGCAACTACCATAATATCAACACTCCCTCCTAGCTAGGGAGGTATTGAAGGTAATGGTCTTGAGCACAAACATACCATTCACCCAGTAGCATCAACATAGTCGTATAGACTATCTCATGATTAGATCATGAGCACCATCATCACTATCAATGTCATCAATTGCATCATCTCTCGAAACCATACCCCATCTGAGTAATCATACATGATGCTGGATAAGTCGCTCACTCCATAGAGTGACACAAGAACCATTCTTCTAATCTAGACATATGTCCTAGAAGAGTAAATGTCCTGGACCATTTCCGTCTGGGAAATCTCAGTCCATTGATCATCCATCTAGCTGATAATAATTTCCAACACTGTTGATAGTTTTCAAGGCAATCAAAACAATATCATTCAATAGAACACAACTGTGTCTATCCATAGTAGTACTACAATCCAGTGGTACACTACCACACCAAGTAGCACATAGATACTTGATCAATGACGTATAGTCACAATCAGTGGAACACAATCCACCACAGTAGCATACATCTACTATCATATAGTCTCCATAACAATCATCTGATATAAACCTGCACAGAAAACATTGTTATGATATAAACTAAATCATCTGGGCCATTCTTCCACTCACATATGTGAGATCTGGAAGAACATCTGCCCTCAAAAGGTCAAACATCGATGATGAGCTATCTGGACTATTCTTCTCAAGCAAGGAAGAATAATTGTCCTGATTTCTGAGCCTGGACCATTCCCCACCCTAGGCCATTCCTCCAGCACTAAACAAAGTGCAACCTGGAGAGAATGAGTCTGCCCTAGGGAATGCCTGTCCCTGATTGCTGAACCTAGACCATTCCCCACCCTGGGCCATTCCTACGGCACTAAACAAAGTGCAACCTCGAGAGAATGAATCTTCCATAAGGAATGATTGTCCGGACCATTTCCTAAGGAAATCACTGTCCTGCACCAACCTCCAAAACAGACCACTCTTCGAAACTGCTCACAACTGTGAGCTTCGAAAGAATGAATATCCGGCGAGGTGGACCGGTCTTCTTGAGTAACCCTCAAGAAGAGAGACTGTCATAGACCATTCCCCATGTTAACCACAATGGGAAATCACGGTCTATGGTACATCAACAATCCATCGAACCATTTTCATTACGAAAATGACCATTCGATCTAGACCATTTTTCGAACCGGAAAATGCATGTTCGTCAGAAATCTCAAACCACTTTCCGAACTAGAAAGGAACTTCTCATCTTGGAACATTTTTCGAACTAGAAAATGACCGTCCATAAATAAATAACACATCAGTGCTCCCTCCCAACCTAGGATTCATCTCTTCCTTTTTCAATAAGGAAGTCGTCTCCACGAGCTCCAGCTTGAGTACACAAACTCTTTCATCTTGGACAGAGGCTTTACCAAAANTATATATATATATATATATATATATATATATATATATATATATATATTGGAGAACCACTTCTCTTTTTTGGACTTCATCATGGAGAATGTAATGCTTGATCTCAAAGTGCTTTGGTCTTTCTGGAACACTGGTTTTTCTCTGAAGGCTTCATATAGATCTGATCAATATAGTATATCATTGTTGGATTCCTCTTGGTTTCCTGCTAGCGCATAACATCGTGGCAAGGGTCATACTGGAACATATCCAAGTGGTACTTCTTCTGCCATCATGAGAGTTTGTCATGGATTAGCAATCCATCATCCTGAGCTTTTGAGTAACCATTCTGATACAATATCTTTGATATAGAAAGTCTTCACCACGCTTCTGTTGTGCATTGGAGGTTCTTCACCAAGTTGTCTTCTTCCATCTGCATACAAGGGTCTCTTTCTGGTATACCTCAAAGCCTTAAGGTTGCTCTACATGTAAACTCCAACCCATGGATATTGCGAATGATATATTGGCTCATGTAGAGGTATGTCTGGTTTACTTGGAGTAAACAATCATCATAGTCTTCTCCCTCCATCTGGGAGAACTTCTAGTTTTGGATCTCACAATGCTTGCATTCATAAGTCTTCCATACATTGTTCTTCATCGCACCTTTCATTTCCTCTGCTTGATTACTTTTTGGTGAGTTCATATCAGGCTGGTAGTCTTGTGATTCTCAATACAATGACTGGTTGTTTTGTCTTTACTTTCTTTCTTGGAATCTTCATGTTCTTCCTCATGTTTCTCTTTAGCTTCTTGGGTCCGTGGAGTTTCTTATAGCTTCCATGCCCTAAAGATTCCACTTCTTTATTTCATCATAGAATCACGAATGTGGATGGACAACCGAGGATACTTTTAGGCTTCTTTTCGAAGAAGGCTTCTCTAAAGTCAAACTAAACATGTACTGCTTTTCATGGCTGCTACCATGGATATATACTTCATCATCTTCAATGGATCATAGGATTAGCTCCCTCCTAATCCTTGCTTCATGTATGAGTGCATGTTTTTCTTTTGGAAGTATCTAATCGACTCCCTCCATCTAACATAATCCATGCTTCCGTCTGCATCCTTATTGCCTTCTGCAAAGTGTCACAGGTCTTACTCTAATTTCCTCTTGATTGTTGATTTTTGCTTATCTTGCAGCTGTTACTTTTGTAATAACTTCCACATGAATTGTTACCAAGGTTTGTTGACGTACTTCGTCCTTTCATGTGTATTGTCTTGTCTTGTAATCATAGTGATATCAATCTTGTTGTTCTTCTCTTGGAAAATATTATCTTCTAGAAAATAGATATGCAAGATATGTACAGAAAACATGGTATATACAATAACTATGAAGAGTATTGTTACCTTGTCTCAGAAGAAGAAGTCTTTTTCATCCTGCTTAGTCTTCTTTGTAGGTTCCTTTTCTTTGACAACTGATGCTTCATGTGTCTTCTTCCTTTTCTTTAGCTCGGGACATTGATTCTTGTAGTGACCATATTTTTGATAATTGAAGCATTGTATTTCTGACATATCTTTTTCTTGATTTGGCTTCTTCCTTGAGCCAAACTTCCTTTTGTTCCTGAAATTCTTGAATCTTGCTGTGAAGGCTTGATCATCGTATTTCTCTTGAGGTTTCTCTTTTTCACTAATCCTTGATTCTTCTTGTGCACAACAAGTCCAAAGTTCTTCAAATGTAGGATACTCCTTCCTTGTGTTCATGCTTGCGGCAAATGCATCCCATGTTTTAGAAAGACCATTGCGTACTATATTTACTAGTTCCTTCTCTGAGATGATCTCTTCAATAGCTTGTAGTTGATCTATTAAGTGAGATATCCTCACAAAGTATGATGTTATGTTGTCGTCATCATTCATCTTCATGTCACAGAGCTTATTCTTCAGACTCATTACTTGTCCAATGTTTCTGACTGAGAAGAGGTTTGTTAGGGCATCGTACATCTTCTTCGATGAGTCAAGATGGGAGATGTAGGGTATCAAGTGGTATTTTATAGAATCCACTATGATACTCATGGCATTGATGTCACCATCTTTGAACTTCTCCATAACTGCAATGTTATGCGGTTCCTTCTCTTTTCCTTCTTCAAACTCTAGTTTCACGATCTTTCCTTTCACGATATCCAACACTTTATTATTGGCAAGGTTGAGGTCAATCCTTGTCTTCCACACTTTGAAGTTAGAAGCTCCATCTAACTTGTTTTCTGACTTCATAGAGTAATTCATGGTTGCCTTGACTTGGTCAACTCTAGATTTGACCAAAAACTCAAACTTGACGTCTTAGCCTGCTGAGATTACCAAGAGGTGCGCTAGGCTAGGGCACACTGGTCTATCTGAAAATCAGGTCAATCCCTTCAATTAAGGTGCCTCAATGAGAGGGTTATGGTTTTTGCAATTGCACCTGCTAGTAACCCTAGCGACAGTGCTTTAGTAACTGCTCCTACTAGAAACCCTAGCAACAGTTCTTCAACGAGCTTAGTATCCTTATGACTATGCTCCCTTCCAATGGTTAGAGTGAATGAATGAGGTGTGGGCCCATAACCTATTAGAATATGATGGATTGTGCTCATTTTACCATAGACAATATCACTATTGTCACTCAACCATAGGCCAAAGCCACCCTCCAAGCACCTTAACCTTGACAGAGAATCATTCCGGAAGCAAACCCTAGGCTAGATAGCCAAACAAAGGGTAGCACACCTTTCTCCAAGGATAATGCACCAAACAAGAGTTGATTAGATAGTCCAAACCATAACCAAGAGATAGTCCAAGCCAAAACGTAATTTGCTAGCTGCAACAACTGCACAAACTGGCTAACTGCAGTGTGCACAAGTGAGCTCTGCAGATCTGAGAATGCTTGCCATAATGAAGACTGGCCGCTTGTATTTATATTGATTCTGGCTAACTGCCTGGGCCGAATTCTCATTCTGGGTGCCTATTGACTTAGTATATAATATTTCTTCTGGCCGACTTCTTCTCTTGTAAGCTAATAACCTAATACCAATTATCCTCTTGAGCCGACTTGTCTTCTAGGGTTATTAGCCAACTCATTAGGGTTTCTTCTTGCTTCTCAGAATATTCCATTCTTGTCACGTTTACACGTGGAGGTAAATACCTCCCGCAACTACCATAATATCAACACCCCCCTCAGGCTGGCAAGAAAAGGGCTCTGATACCACTGCAATGATCTGACCAATTTTTGTTTTTTGTGTTTTTTATTTATTTATGCAGTGTAGACAGTTTAACAAATAATTTGCAAATGGATATTTCAACACCAAATTTAAAGTGCTTCTATTTCTGTTGATAAATATAATAAATTCCAAAGGGAAACTCAAACAACTATGATAATAACAAGTTCATATCAACCGAGAACAATAAAATCCACAAATAATACAACATTAACAACTTGGAATTTGGTATGTTTATTGTTGTAGATTATCGGGTTAAATATAGTGACAACACTGCCTGTAGGTGGTTGTAGCTTGCCCTAAAATCCTTGTTTAAAACCATGAATCTCTTCTATTCAGTGATAACAACAAATATATATGAGGTGTGACTTCCCTTTTAGCAAATATGTCCCCTGTCACAAACCAATTCGAATCCTTGCTGCCACAATTCTACTAGCGACTTGTTTCCTCATTCCAATGACTCAAACATGGCTCCCAACATGATAAATTTAGTCCCAATGTGGAAGAGCTCGACCCTACAACAAATGTTCAATCAAGCAAATGGAGGTTCGACGAACAAGGTATTTGTGCTGTCGAGATTTAAGAAATGCGCCCAATCTGATATGAAACTCGGACGACACTCCTAGAACTCATTCCTCTTTAATAAATTCGACCCCTTTCAAAGATATTCGACCCCAAATGCCAATCTAGCTAGACACACTCAAGAAAGTAAGCAATAACAAGAAAACACCTCCAAACCAAATACATATCCCCAAAAAGGAAATTCCTCCCACATTTTGCCAGAATGGAGGTGTGTACTAGGCCATTCAGGTTGTCAATCATTAAAACATGAAGGGTTTCAATCTCCAACACCCACATCATTCTCACATAAGCCCCGACTTGAACACGAAGTGCAATGAACAAACTCGAAGGAAGGGATGAGGGATGCGACCTGGGGCATACCGCACTCATAACTCTCCCCCACTTGGCTTTGATGACTCGTAGCACCTCCTTTCATCGTATGATCGTGGTCTATCAAGCTAACTGTCACCCCATCCAGGTGCTAATTTTTTTAACTTAAAATTGACAAATTGTTAATTTATGTGAACTTAAATTTTAGAGCAACAAAAATATTGAAATGTTGTGAATTTTTATTTATTTTTAAATGGATAAAGGTGAACGCCAAATTTCAACACTATTAATAACAAGTTTGAGAAGTAATTAATTATTACTTGCAAGTCACACATTTTCCAAATGACATAGACTCTACGCCTTTATTTATCATATTGCAATATTTTTAATTAAGCACGAGTATGTTTCAATTCCTAGACCATGTCAATGTCCTTTGATTGGACTCGCCCTTGCCATATCATCAACTTTAACAATGCTTCTCATTGGGCATGTAAATCAACATGCCTTTCGTTAACCATTATAGAACTTGTCATGATATCCATGAACCTCACCAACAATACCTAGTGCCCAACAACTTTCACATTACATAAGTCATAATTGAATGGGTGATAAATGTTAATGCAAACCTTCTTTCACATTACATAAGTCATAATTGAATGGGTGATAAATGTCAATGCAAACTTTCTCATTAGTATGGGTCATGGCCATGATACCATTAACAACCAATCTCTCTTTAAGATTAAGTGATGATCTTCACACATATGCATACAAGTGTTAGCACACATTGTCCACTTGAAAGTATCAAGTAGTGATTAAGCTACACATGACTCTTGTTATCTTCATTTATATATTGCAACCAATAACAAATATAACACAAGTCGCTAATTCACTAATTGATCATATAATCCTCATGTATAGATTAAATTACTCACAACTTTTGTTATCTTCATTTCTATGTTACAACTTATGAGAAATATAACATAATTCATTAGCTCGTCATATAATCTATTTTTTATAAAAAATATTTTTGTCTTTTTCATTTTCTCTCCTTGTATTATATATACCATAATTTTTATGTCAATAAAAATAACTACAAGAAAAATAACTAAAAGTAATATCATACATACCATAATTTTTATGTCGATAAAAATAACTACAAAAGAACAATAATTTTTTAACATAATAATTGATTAGTTATACAATGAGTATACTTCTTCGCTTAACTTCCCATCCTCCTTTACAACAACAAACAACACTTAGATACACTTGTCTCCCGGCACTTTGAAATTGCTTTTACTACCATAAAAACTCCTATCCTTCTCTATCCCCTAAAAGTAATAAACCGCACCATCTAAACCGTCCGATCTATTCAAAGGCAGAATCCCACCCGTTGAGATGTATCAATCTCCACCCTCCGAAAAAAACCCTAGAAACGACCCGAGCCGTCCAAATTCCCAGACCGCGCAGTATAGCTTCCCGTCTCATTAAACGCCGAAACTGCCTGGACCGAAGAAAATACTCGCGTTAGGTTTTTTTTTTTATAGTGGGAGGGAGGGTTGGAGCAGAAACTATAGTAGTGTAGTGTAGCGATGGGGAGGGTGATCAGAGCACAGAGGAAGGGAGCGGGGTCCGTGTTCAGATCCCACACGCAYCACAGGAAGGGTCCTGCYCGCTTTCGCAGCCTCGACTATGGAGAGCGCAATGGCTACATTAAGGGCATTGTCTCTGATGTCATCCATGACCCAGGGCGCGGTGCCCCGCTCTGCAAGGTAACTTTCAGGCACCCCTTCCGCTACAGGCACCAGAAGGAGCTTTTCGTCGCAGCTGAGGGTATGTACACGGGCCAGTTCGTTTACTGCGGTAAGAAGGCCAATCTTATCGTGGGCAACGTGCTGCCTCTCAGATCTATTCCCGAGGGAGCCATCGTCTGCAATGTGGAGCAACATGTCGGGGACCGTGGTTCATTTGCCCGAGCTTCGGGAGACTACGCTATCGTCGTCAGTCACAATTTTGATAATGGCACTAGCAGGTTAGTTTTTTTGGTGCATTTTTAATTGCTTGCACCTCCTTTTTAAAATGGGTGATGCCGAATACTGGTTTCGTGAGCAACGAAACTATCCACCGCTTCAA
>ML837908.1:20708-48111 GCA_009831015.1 Picea engelmannii | reverse complement strand
TGTGAATTAATTGTCACTTTATGACTTAAGTGACATATTTCACTTTTGACTTAAAACTCCTAAGTCAAAGTGAAATTAGAATCATAAAGTAAAGTATGAGGGTAAAAGGCTTCCCCCTTTGTGCTTAGAGACTCATAAGCACACGGGGACCACTTTCCAAGGTATCCAAATCTCAACATTGGGTTCATATCGATGAGGCCTACGCACACGTCTGTCTTGAAGCCATTCTAAGAACTTTGATTTTTAGGCCTCCCTGAGTCCCATCAAGCTCTTGGATGACACCTCCCCACTAAAGGACCTTTTGGTCCCCAAAAGGTTACTGACCAGTCATCAAGCTCAGGATAGGCCACCTAGCTTGTTCCCTATCTTTGAACTCTGTCCTGTGCACCTGTCTCGTCAAGATCAACTGTAACACAATCATGACAACTGACAACATATTCTTAGCCATTTGAATCTTGTCACATCTTACTGAAGCCGCTATCATCCATGTAGAAAACATTACTAATGATAACGTCAAAAATAAGATTGTAAATGAGCTGATATGTCTGTAATATTTGCACGACATGAGCTTATCTTGAAGCAATCTGTGATTGATTTTCCATTCTACAATCATCTCATGTTCTTGCTTAAGATCAATTACTTGACTTGAACAATTATAGGTTTGTTGCTTGCTTGAACTGCCTTCTTTAATTGTTCCATAGTTTGAAGAGTTTTATTTGCCTTTACATGATGAGCATGAACCACATAATCTAGACTTGCTTTGGTTAATTGATATTGATTCTTTGTCTTGTAGAAGATTGTTTTACGATCATATAAGTATGGACTGCCTAAGACCATTCCACATTCACTTAGTGGCACTACATCACATGTTACCTCATCCACATACTTAGATGAAATAGCAAATTTTAATGTGCACTGCTTGGTTATGTGCATTTGATGATGGTTGCTTATCCATTTAAGTGTGTAGGGCTTATGATGTATTTGTGTTTTTAACCCCAATTGCTTAACCAAATCCTCTGAAATTAGATTAGATTGAGATCCACTATCGATTAATGTATCAACCTTAGTGTGTCGCATGATGACCCTTATGTGAAACAAGTTACTTCTACAATCAATTCCTTCACAGATTTTACCTGTCATACCAACTAATGAGACCTTTGATTCATCACCTGAATCTGATCCCAAGTCCATGGGTCGTGTTGTCGTTGCAACTGTTTGCCTCCCTTTCTTTTCCTTGAACCACTTTGGCCTCTTCTAGGGATGCAACTACCTATAATGGTCCTCATCATGCCCCTCTTTCTTGCAATGCTTGCAAGAAGGCTTCTCTTCCTTTCTCGTCACTGCATTTGACTTCTTGCCATGCCACTTCCTCTTGTCCTCTTTCTTTGAAGATGATTCCCCTGATACACCAACACATGTTTTCCCTGCTTCAATGTATGTCACTTGAACATAAACCTCATCAAGATTAGTTGGTCCAAACATGAATACAGTGTTTCTAATATGTGTAGGTAAACCTCCTATATACCTCATAAGAGTTTCTTGGGTATGTAAAGGAATATCTAACATTAATGCCATTTTTTGAAATCCATCTGTGTATTCTTGCACTGTTTGTCCTTTTCTTAGTTTTAAAGCTTGTCATTCAATTAATGTTTTCTCTTTATAACCCAAAGGATATAATTGCTTCCCAAGTGTACAAATGAAACTTTGCCATGATGCAAATACACTACCCACTTGTTGTGTTCTGTTTTGCAACTTGCTTTGCCACCATATGAGTGTTGTGCTTGCAAGTCTCAATGATGCCAACTTGATTTGTGTGGCCTCATCCTTGATCTGTTTCACACTACAATAGACCTCCATCTATCTCACCCAATTGTTAAGTCTCTCTGTATTAACTTCACCATCATATATGGGTAATTCGAATTTAACATCAAGTTTTAATAAAGGCATTTCATTCTTATGTTTATGAACATGTTTCTTTGCATTGGATTTAGAACTTGAACTTGAAGAAGAAGGAGGTGATGATGGAGGTGAAGGAGGAATTTGAGGAGGATCCTATCCCTCTTCACTTTTTCCCTTTGAAGATTCACCCATATTTGGTATTTTTCATTCCAAGTAATCATCGTACAAAACCTTCATCATCTCCAACATGGTGAAGATTTTTTTTCAAAACTCTTTCTCATCCTAAGAAAGTCCCTCTTCCGATGCCATCTTCTCACTGTGATAAGTTCTCTTTCTCAATACAATCAATGGATTCTCTTTCACAAGCTCGCCTTCACCACGAAGTAGCTTTTCCTTGGTTAACATGCAAAACTCAAATCCAAATGTCAACTAGCTCTGATACCACTTGATCCGAAAATATCTTTTACATGACTATGGTTGAGTTATTATGCATGTGTTTATTAACCAATTTAGGAAGCTTAAAGAAAGAGGAAGAAGTTATAGAAGAAATATAGCAGCCATATGAACATGTACAGAACTAAAATGAAGCATAAAACAAAAACAAACCATAACACCAATGTGATAACGAAGTTCGGCAATCTCGCCTACGTCTCCGGGCCTTTGTCTCAGTGGGTGAGGCTTTCTTATTTTTTTTTCAAAGCTCAATAAGTACATCACAGTAGTGCCAAAAGGTTACAAAACTAATCTGGTCTTGTTCTACCATATCTTAAGAACCCAACAGAAGAAACCACACTCAAATCGGATGACCGAAGCTCCTAGAAATGGCCCGCAAAGGTGCGCTCATCAACAGCTTCCCTGCATAAAAATGGCTTTGGCCTGGAAAATCTTCAACATAAACCTGCTCTGAATCTCCTCCCTTGGCCTCAAGAAGGCCTGGTTTATATAGAATTGAAGTTGGTAACCATATCCCAACTTCCTCCCAAGATATGGCCTCAAAAAGGGCCCAATATTGGCCAAAAATATCCAAAAACTGCCCAAAAAATCATTAAAAATCACTATAATATAGTTTGCAAACCCACTTTATAACATAAAATCAAATGTAGCCCCTTAGGCCTAGGCGCATGCTCCAAAACATGGTCATATGGCTCTGATACGGCCAAGCGCCAGCCCCCTAGGGGCTATGCATTGACCCTTAACCCGCAAACAATGGTCACATGGTGTAATTTGATAGGACCGTGCCCTAACGGTGGGCCTTTGTTGTGGTCACCGCCCCCGAATACATGGCATAACCTCGAGTCCTAAGCAACAAATTCATTGATGGTTAATCTTTGAAACATGGCGCACGCGTCCTTTGCTGAAACGGTAGTGGAGTGCCCATACGGTGGCTGGTTATATGGGACAGATAAATCTGTGGGCTAGGGCTAGGCCCCAACCCCCTTCTGCCTCCGCTCTACATTAAACACACTTTAAATATTTTAAAGTGGGCTTGTAATAACAAGTCCCATGGTGGCACAATGGTATACGCCCGGTTCAAAGCACTTCCCCTACCAAGAGGTCATGCAGTCGAATCCCTAGAGTGCAGCAGCCCTTTTACCATGCCAACGAATGATGGGGTGCCACATGGCAGCCCATGCCTGGGCCATGTGGCACCGTTTAATTTACCCGTTAATATGCCACTTGTCGAAACGAGATTGGACCACTGTCATCTGCCCAGTTAGCCTGTTGTTGTGATGCCATATACCCCAATGCTACGTGAACATGATGACGTCATCATGTCGTCATGCTGACGTCGACATTGACTTGTTACCTGTTTGGCAAAACGAACAAAACGTGATATCTGGAGCATACAACGTTCGTTTGAGCCCATTCAAGTTGTGTTGGGTTTATATCAACGAGGCATACACATACATTCGTTTTGAATCCATTCTGAGAACTTTGATTTTTAGGCCTTTCTGAGCCCCATCAAGGTCTGGGATCCGATTCTGGATCAAAAACTAACTAAACTCTTTTTAGAAAAATATGAAATATTAAAAAGAATAATTGAATTTCAATACTACGAGATATATATAATCATCCAAAGTATATGCACAATTTTATGTTATAGAAGTTTTTATGTTATGCACATAATATACAAAGGCGAAATGGAGATATACGGATGTGGCACATTTCGTATATACATGTATATGGAAGCGACATGTTATGTATATCAATGCATGCATACATAAAAGCACTTCCATATAAGCATGTAGAAGGAATCACTTCCATGATTGTGCTTTTGTATGTTATGCATTTCGTACTTCATAAGCGCTTTTGTATGCGATACATTTCACATTTCATAAGTGTTTTTGTATGCTAAGGAAGGGAGCTCCACATATACAGGGAAGCACTTCCATATATGAGGGTAGCATACAAAAGCGCATATACAGAGGCACTTATATGCATGTAGCATACAAAAGATCATATATGGGAGTGCTTCTATGTGCACATATCAAAGGACATATACAAAAACAATTTCATATATGTGTTTTTGTATGTGCATATATGGAAGTGTTTTTGTATATGCGCTTTTGTATGCTATGGAAACACTTCTTTATATACATAGAGCATACAAATATGCATATCCAAAGCATACACATGAAAAATGTAGATATACGTGGCACAATGTCAATAATGCCAACAATTGATTGGTTGCTTTAGGAATAAAAAATGACAATGTTGGCAATCGGATATTGTAATTTACATGATTAGAAATTGTAATTTTAACAATTTACTATATATAGGTGGTAGTATATATATCGGTATATATACTAGTACACACACACACACCTGCATTTACTAGTATATATATATATATATATTCCATGTTATAAAGCCTGGGGAAAACCCATAAGTACTTCCCCTCGTTTAGAGGATGGTACCCAGGGTAGACCCTAGAATCTTTAGGGGACAAGTCCAGTCAACAATAGGGCTTGAAGTCATTACAATGATATATTAGTTAAGAGCTCAACATGTCACTTGCGGGAATTGAACCTAGGTGGGGAGCATAAAAATCATTCCTCCCAACCACCCGAGCTAAACCTAATTGACACACGCACACTTTGTGTCGGTATATATACTAGTATATATGGGTGTTCACAAGAAGTTAATGAATGATTTAGTAGAAATGGGGTGACCAGTACCACACTCGTGTTCTTGTTCATATAGTCTCGACGCTCCCTGAACTGCCATGCACATTATCACATAGCTTTCTAACTTGGATTTTTTAGGAACATACACACATTAAAACATACATTATACTAGTATACACTAGTGTATAAACTGACATATATATTATACATCAATGACATATATCAGTATGTAATATATCCAAATAAATTAGTTGTCAATAATAATAAGTGATAATTAATCATTAATGGTGAAAGATTGCATCTCGGATCACGTCCTTTCGCCTATGATTGTATTTAAGGATGGTTGATTGTCATTGTAAAACCAGACTTGAATAAAATATCATATTAATATTTTATTCAAAACTGGCTTTACAATGATAATCGGCCAACCTTAAATACAATCATAGGCAGAAGGACGTGATACGAGATGTAACCTTTCGCCATTAATGATTAATTATCACTTATTATTATTGACAACTAATTTATTTGGATATATTACACAATACACACACACACACACACACTATAGTGTATATGTATATATACCAGGTCGATATATATGTCAAATATATACTAAAGTGTGTGTGGGTGTGTGTAGACACTTATACAAGCATATATACCAACATATATACTCTATGTCGATGTTATGTATATTGGTATATATGGTTGTTTTTTATCCAGAATTATAAGCAGAATTAAATGCATAACAGATTGAATACAATAACACATAGATACAGAGAACAACAACATATATCCAATGAACAATAACTTCTATTGAATAAATAAAATAGGATGAAACTGTAAAACTGCAGAATTGAAAACAACTTGCTCGAATGGTGGTAATTATCTCTGAGAAGATATGTGGCTACTACGCACATTCGCTTGACCAAAATGATTACAATGAGGCTCCAGAGGCCTTTTTAACATTATAGATGAATGCCAAAACCCTAAACATCCAAAAACCTAACCCTAGGATATGAAACACCAAAATTTATGTGGGTCCCAATGGGTAAGTTGGTACCCCAACTTCCTGGGTTCATAACTTTTGCATACGACCTCTGTTTTAGGCGTGTGATAGCCCATTGGAAAGGTATTTTTGAGAAATACACATTATGCTATCAAACTTGACTCCATCTACATGTTAATTGTGGCAACCCAAAAAAAACATTGTTTAGGGCCCTAAAATGGCCCTAGAAGTACAAAAAGATGTATTGACATGAAAACTTCCAAAATAAGCTAGTTGGAATAGGTGGGCGGCCACCAATATCCACCTGGATGATGTGTAGGGCTTCAGGATAGCTTCATAAGTGTAGAACCCACAATTACAAAGAATTTTCATCATTACAGAGAAACGTGTTGAACTAAAAACTATCAAGATGAGCCAGTTGGATTAGGTAGGTGGCCACCAATATCCACCTGGATCAATCTTCCCCCCTTAGGAAGAAATGGTCTCCATTTGATTTAGTGCCCCCATCAGGTGAGGAAATTTCTACTAAATTTGGCCTCGGGTGAGCTACTTGCCTTGGTGCAGGAGATGCCCTGCCTTGGCAACCTGATAAAGCTTCATCCTCTGTTGGAAAGTAACCTTAACCCGTGTGTTCACTATCTGATCAGTGGATTCCTATTCCACGTCGTCATGGTTGAGCTCTGTTGGTTTCAATTGTTCTTGGAGGTGTCCAATAATGGTGGAAAATATGACCGAAGGAGGTCCACATTGAACACAGGGTGCAATCCAAGGAAGGAGGGAGTGTTGATATCAAAAGAATTGTCACCCACAACCTTGGTGATAGTTTAAGGCCCATAGCGAAGTGGATGAAGTTTTTTATGGGGCCTTGTAAGGTGCTCTTTCTGCAAATGTGACCAGACCTTGTCTCCCACCTGAAACTTGTGCGGTACCCGGTGTTGATCATGGAATTGCTTTTACTTAGCATTGGCTTTTTGAAAATCTCATGGACCTATTGGTGGATGTGTTGAATCCACTCAATGAATCTAGTGTCTTTGTCGACCTCAGACTGAATATGGGAAGATTGTGCCTATGTGGTTGCAAGAGGTAGTGCAACATCAATGGGACCCAAGGGTTGGAATCTCAACCCCACTTGAAATGGGCTATGGCCAGTGGAGCTATGGAGAGCCATGTTGTAGTTGTGTTGAACACAGAGAAGACTCTCATCCCATGTACATGGATGCTTAGAGTTATACATGCACAAGATGTGCACAATAATCCGATTGACGACCTATGTTTGGCCATCGGTTTGGTGGTGGAAGGTAGTGGATTTAGTGAGCTTAGTGTCCAATAGTGACCAGAGACTTGACCAAAATGTGTTAAGGAACTTGTTGTCCTAATATGAGATGATGGTTTGTGGTTTCCCAAAATGGACCCACACTCGTTCGAAGAAGAGCTTGGCAGTATCTAACGCGGTGATTCTCTTCTTACAGGATGTGAGAATGGCCATCTTCGAAAACCGATCAACCACCACAAATACACAATCATTGCCTTGCTTGGTGGACGGAAGGCCAAACATGTAATCCATCGAGATGTACTCCCAAGGCCTCTCGGAAGTAGGAAGAGGGGTGTATAAGCCTTGCTTCTTGATGGATATCTTGCCAATGGCACAAGCAATGCAAGATCTGATATATTTATTGACGTCCTATCGAAGTTTTGGCCAACAAAAATGTTTTTGTAGAATGAACATAGTTTTCTCCATGCCAAAATGTCATGCCATCCGACTATAGTGAGCCTCCCAAATCAGCTTTGCATGCTCACTTGCGGGAACACAGAGGTGGCCCAGATGGCATAACAATCCATCCTGAATGTCAAAATTGGTGACATTCACACCTGTACCCAAGATTTGATAGGTGGTGGTGAAGTCAGGGTCACGTTGATAAAGTTGGGGCCACTCAGATGCCTCATGCCCACATGAATGGAGCATGGTGGTGAGTGCAGCAACGTGAGGTTGATTGAGGCAGTGGACGACATGATTTGTGCTCGATGTCTTATACTTGATGTTGATATGGAACTGTTGCAGGTATGTGGACTAGTTTTGATGGCAAACATTCTGCAACTTCCCATGTGTCTGTATGAACTACAAAGGCTTGTGATCAGTGTGGATGATTGTCTCCTTTCCCAGAATGTAATGTTTCCATTGACGGTAGGCTTTCACAATGGAATACATTTCCTTGTCATAGGTGGGGTATTTTCAGACAGTATCTGAGAGTGTCTCACTATGTTATGCTACTGTATGACCGTGTTGAGTGAGAATTGTGCCTACAACATAGTCAGAAGCATCAATCTCAATCTTGAATAGTTGTTGCAGATCAGGTAAGGAGAGTACTAGAGTTGAGCAAAAGCAATGCTTCAGATAAACAAATGCTCGTTGTTGTGCCTTCCGCCATGCAAAATTTTCCTTGCCACCGCTCTTGGTCACTTGGATGAGGGCCCATGCAATATGGGAGAATCCCAACATGAACCTTCAGTAGAAGTTGGCAAGTCCCAAGAAGCTTCGAACCTCGGTTAGTGTTCTCGGGGTTGGCTAGTCACAGATGAATTGGATCTTAGTTGGATCCACATGTACCCCATGCTCATCAACAATGTATCCCAAGCATTGGACCTTGTTCATGCCAAAGGAGAATTTTTTCAAGTTTGGATATAGCTTGTGTTGCTGCAGAGTGCTCAAAAACTGTTGAATATGTTGCATGTGCTCCTCCCAAGTTCTGTTGAAGATGAGGATTTCATCCAGATATACCACCATAAAAGAGTTGGTGAAGGGCCTCAATACATCATCCATCAACCTCATGAAAGTTGTGGGTGAATTTGTTAATCCAAAGGGCATGACCCACCATTTGAAGAGACCTTCTTTAGATTTGAAAGTTGTCTTCCATATATCAGTTGGTTCAATGGGAACCTGGTGGTAGCCAAAATTTAGGTCAGTCTTGTTGAAGAAATTTTTCCCCTTGAGTTGGTCAAGAAGGTCTTCAATTCGGGGAATTGGGTACCGATTCCTAATTGTGATTTTGTTTAATGCTCGGTAATCAATGCAAATCCACCAGGTTCCGTATTTCTTCTACACCAGTACAATCGGGCTTCCACAAGGGGAGGAGTTGGGTCAGATGTGCCCCTTTTGAAATAGTTCTTGGATCTGACACTTGATTTCGTATGTTTCCATCAACGAGCGATGATAGACTGGTCCATTAGGCAAAGGTGCATCGGGGGTTAGATCATTTGGATGCTTGAATTGGCAGTGCGTCGGTACCCCAGTGGGTGAGGAGAAGATGTCTCTATACTCTTCCATGATTCCGTCCACTTGCTTTTGCTGCAAAGAGAGGCTCTGTGTAGAGGATATGGATGTGGCGGCGACCTTCTGCTTAGTGAGAGCACTGATCACAAAGAACACTAACTTCCCAATCTATGAAATGACCTTAATGCATTACTTAGCAGAGATTAAAGAAATGTCGATAGGCGACGCTACCTATGGTATCATGTACAATTGTTTACCCAAAGCAATAATAACACTATGGGGTCTAGACTCATACATAACATGTCTCTTCCACAAATATGGTTGGCCTAAAAGAACATCACAAACTTCAAGGGGAGCAATATTACACAATACCTCATCTTTGAAGGGCTTGATGTCGTAGGGCAGACAACACTGTTGGTTGACGCAAAGATCTCTTCCTTGGCGAAGCCAACCGATGGTGTAAGGTTGCGGGTGCGGTGTCATCGACAGGTCCAACCGCTTGATGACCTCTGATGAGATCATGTTCTTCTGACTGTCGCTTTCGACAATGAAATGAATTTGAGCCCCCTTTACCCACATCTGTGAGTGAAAGAGGCATTCCCCTTCCTCTGGTTCTTCGGGTTCGCTTGGTTGGACTTTGGTGGTAGCGACAGTGGCACTGGGTTGAACTTCGATAATTCGCTTCCCTCTTTCTAGATTTGATTAAGATTCAAAATCTACCTATGACTCAGAATCTTTCAGCTCAACCGCTAATGACTGCTTGGAGTGGCATTTTTCAGTCTTGTGCCAAGGGATTTTATGGTATTCACACCACTTTCCCGTGTCCTTCTTCGACTTCTCATTACCCTTCTTGGGTTGAAACTTGGACTGGTTATCTTGAGAGTGGCCATCTTTGCTTTGTCCCTTGTTTTGTGAGTTGGGGCCACCTTTGCCTTGCTTCGACTGTGAGGAGTTTGAGATCCAAACTCTTGCCTCTTCTGCTTAAATTTATGTTCGATCTTGACAACATATCTATAAGCCACACCTAATGATGTGATGTCCACAAACTCCATTTATGTTTGAATGTATCTATGCAAAAATCCATGGTATTTGAGCACCAGATGTTGTTCAGAGTCTTTGATACGCAATTTGGTGTGCATGGTATGGAAAATATTGGTGAAATCTGGTACTGTCTAGTCGCTTTCCTGACACATCATGGTCCATCTTGTGTATTGGTCCTCGTAGCTTCCAAAAGGGTAGTATTTTTCTTTAATGACATCCATGAAGGAATCCCATGTGGGGGCGACCACAAATATTGCATATTCCTTTGTGGTCCTTTGCTTAGAGTAAGTGTCCCACCAATCCTTAACATGGGGGACGACCTTAAGGAGTGCAAAAGTAATATTTTCCCTATCGAAAAAATTGTGGACCAAAAAATATCCTTTGAGTAGATTCATCCATTTATCTACAAAATCCACATCTATCAGTCCTTCAAATAATGGAATATCAAAATTTAATTGTACCTTGAAGGGGGTTGCGTCGTCGCTTGATGAAGATGTGTCTCTTGTGGATAACCGTCAAAGGATCTATGCAAGTTTGTCCATCATTTCATTCCTTTGTCGTGCGAGGGCTTCCTCGAGCATCATCTTTCTTCTCGTCCCCCATGATTTGTTGTCGGGCTCGACACAACCAATCTTGCAAAGGCTTGACTGGTTCGAGTCCCAACTTCTTATACCCAGATCTTGTCGGGGACATGCAGAAAGAAAAAAAAATGAAGAGTAGACCGTTCTGATACCACTGATCTGGATTTATGAATGAAACAAAATGAATAATGGATTGAATACAATAACACAGAGATACGAAGAACAACAACATATATCCATTGAACAATAACTTCTATTGAATAAAGAAAATAGGCTAAAAGTGTAAAATTGCATAACTGAAAACAAATTGCTCGAATGGTGGTAGCTATCTCTGAGAAGAGATGTGGCTTCTACGCACATTCGCACAAGCATAATGATTGCAATGAGGCTCCAGAGGCCTTTTTAATATTACTCATGAATGCCAAAACCCTAGACATCCAAAAACCTAACCCTAGGAGATGAAACGCTAAAAGTTATGTGGGCCCCGATAAGTAAGTTGGTACCTCAACTTCCTCGGGTCGTAACTTTTGCATACGACCTTCATTTTAGGATTCTGATAGCCCGTTGGAAAGGTCTTTTTGAGAACTACACATTATGCCATCAAACTTGACATTTTCTATAGTTTGACTGTGGCAAGCCAAAAAAACATTGTTTAGGGCCCCAAAATGGCCCTAGAAGTACATAAAGATGTACTGACATGAAAACTTCCAAAATAAGCTAGTTGGAATAGGTGGGCGGCGACCAATATCCACCTGGATGTTGTATAGGGATTCAGGACAGACCCGAAAGTGTAGAACCCACAATTATAGAGAAATGTCATCATTATAGAGAAACGTGTTGAACTAAAAACTGTCAAGATGAGCTAGTTGGAATAGGCAGGTGGCCACCAATATCCACCTGGATCAGTTTTCGAGAAATTGATGGACGATTTTGTGGCAATAGGGTGCTTAGGAACACACGTGTGGTATTGTTCATATAGAATCGACACTCCCCGAGCCTCCACACACATTGCCACATAACTTGCCAACTTAGATTTTTTAGGAAGGCATACACACTAAAAACATGAATTATAACAAAGTAACAATGTTTAGTTATGAAGAATGTGAATAATAACAAAGTGATACGATGAAGATATTGAATAACCCATATATTAGATAGTCATTGATCTCAAATTATCTTCTTCATATTTTCTGTTTGACATGCCCACACAATGTCTTATTTTTCATATCGATCATATGCAAATGGAGATTGAAGGAAGATGAATATTTCACACTCAACCAAGACAGTATGACAGAGGAATAACATGAACATAAATTTGTAGATTTTGACAAGTATGACATTGGACTTAGTGAAAAGACCTTAGTTAGGAGATTCATTGGAGGAACTGGGAACCATGGTAGAGATAAAGTGAAAACATTAATGTTGGAAGCCTTATCAAAGGAAAAGAAAAGGATTGTATTGTTGAGCTAAAGCCTAACATAAGAGTGAGTAAAGTGGAAGACTTAACCAAAGAATTAATAATCAAAATAATTGGAGATTCAAGTTCGGTCATTGAAGCTTCACTCTAGAACCACCTCCTGAATGCAAGAAAGAATATAGAGTACAAGGAAATACAAGACTTGTGCACTTGGGAGTCAAATGTTTCAAATGCATAGAATTAGGGCGCAAGTCCTACAAATTCCCAAAGAGAAAGGATCAGACCAAGGTATAGAAAACCATATAGAGCCCAAAGAGACTAATGTGGGTGCTACAAGAGGAAGGATTTATGAAACAATAGACAATCAGAGGGAATAATATCAAGCTTCCCTTATTCATGATAGAGGTAACATTTCTAGTCAATCCTTCACTTTCATGAATGATACTAGAAGTACACATAGATTTATATCCCTTACAGTGGTAGCCAATTGTAAGCTCCACATTGAGAAGCTCCAAGACCCATGGAGGTACAAATGACTAGTGGTGCTAAGAAATAGATCAACAATGAAATCGATAGATGTGTGGTAGACTTAGGGGAATGGAACAATGAGGTATGCTTTCATGATCTTGTTTTGGAATCCTATGATAGATTAATTAGACAGGATTGGTTGGAACTCCATAAAGCCATGGTAGATTGTTTGAGAAGAAAGTTGAATGTATGGATGATGAAGATGTAAAAATAAGTATCTAAGGGAAAAATATTATTGTGGCAACTAGATAGATCTCAGTCATGTAGGATAACCATAGTATGCACAAAGGATGCAAAGGATGTCTCAATCATGTCATGAAAATCATAGAAGAATCAATCTTACAAGTAGACAATTTGTCATTAATCAAAGAATTTTTGGATGTATTTCCAAAAGAATTACCCAGATTGTTACCAACCTGGGAAGTAAATTAGAATATAGATTTGATGCATGGAGCAACCCCTGTATAGAAGACAATTTATAAATTAGGGACCAATGAGCTGGGAGAACTTAAGATGTAATTGCAAGAGCTATTGGATAAAGGTTTTGCATGCCCAAGTGTCTCACCCTAGGGATCCCCTACATTTTTTGTTAAGAAGAAGGATGGGACTTTTGAATGCGCATTAACCACAAAACATTGAACAAGGTCACAATTAAGAACAAGTATCCTTTGCCTCTAATTGATGATTTATTTGATAAGATCGCATGAGAAAAGGTATTCTCCAAGCTAGACTATGTTGGCATACTTAAGACTACCTTTCAAACCAAATACAAGCATTATGAATTCCCAGTCTTACCTTTTTGGCTTAGTGAATTCCCCCACGGTCTTCATGATATTGATGAATGATGTATTTTAGAGGTACCTGAAGAAGTTTGTGCACATATTCATTAATGACATCCTTATCTAGTCTAAGAATGAGGAGGAGCACTAGTATGCATAATGTTCTTCCATTAAAAGAAAATGATAAAACCTTCATCAAAGATTCCTTGTTATTAACCCTTCAGTTCAATAAGAAAGGTATTGTCTTGTCCAATTACCTCTTTAACAACCAGTATAGAGAATGGCTTCCTTGGATAGAGTTAGAAGCCAAGTTTTGTTGCCCAACCCTGACAAGGTTATTATTGACAAGGTGTGTACTATGATTCTTGATGACCTCTCCATCGAGTTAGGTCTTCTACCTCCTTGCACTTGGTGGAGACATTGGAAATGAAATAAATCCAAGGCTTTCTCTAACTATAAGCATATTAATGCGTAAAAGTGGGTGTGTACAAAAATAACTCTCGATGATCACCTAAACAAGTTGTGGATGCCCAAGTCTAAGTGATCAACTTGGGTTTTCATATTAAGTAGTGTGTTGAATTCAAGTTGGAGACTAAAAAATTAATTTTTGCATGGTCCCTAACTATGGGGGGTTTGCATGTAGATAGGAGACTCACTCACTTAGATGCACATAACCTAAAACGTGACCACCAAAATCACTGATGTGAAACTTTATAAAAAAAAACACATATGATACTAAAGGAACTATCAATTAGGTTTATCTTGGGTGTTTGGGATGAATGTTTGTTATCCTCCCCACCCAAGTTCAATTCCCGCAAGTCACATGTTGAGTTGTTAACGAGTATATTATTGTAACGACTTCGAGTCATGTTGTTGATTAACCTTGTGCCCTGGATATTCTAAGGTTTACCCTGGGTACCATCTTCGAAATGAGTGGAAGTACTCAGGGGTTTTCCTCGGTCATTTTGACTTGGAAAAATGCTACTAAAGGAACAAATTATATTAGATCATCTTGACTAGAGATATCAATTGTCTAAAGATGTACATTTGTGTGTTAAGAATTTTTATAGGGTAACACACATGTTGTAAGAATACAAACATAATGCATTCATAGGATATCTTAATAACAAGATATATAATATCATTGCACAAAATTCCACAACACCTATGTGTAGTACACCAAATGAGAAAGTTGTTGCAACTATTACATCAGTGCTAGAAACTATCACTAATGCATCTTCAGGCGATGGAGGTTTACTATCAGATCATAGCAATTGCGCACATGAAATAATTAGATATAGAAAAAATGACACAATCAACTATATATATAACTAGTAGATTATAATTTTATATATAATCAATGAAGTACATAGAGATTATTTTATACTAACCTCCTCAATGAAACTGTCACGTGCAACATCCTCCATTGGCGCATAACAAGTCCATCGACAACTTGAGCATCGATGAGGATTAATATGAACTAGGATGAGAACAAACAGTGTGTCTATGGGCCTCTCCTTGCTAGATTGTGTTGTAGGGCCTGAAGGCCCAATCCCTCCCCCACCATCACCTAAAGGTCCTTCCCAGTGGGATAATGCAATGAATGTACTATGTTGTAGTAAGCTATGAGTCAAGGTGGGAATGAAACTTTGAGACTGACTAATGTTTATTGAGATGGGAGGATGTTGGGTAGGGGAGTTAGGCCTTTGCCTAGGAGGTTGGGGCCCTCTTAATGGATCATGCCTGTAATTTTTTTGATATTTCGCAAACCCGCGACCCACCTTGGTGTAACATCCCCATTATAATCCCCACTTTAATTAATGCTTATGGGGATATAATATGTGGCTACAACCAAGCGATGTAATATATGACTTGTATTTCTATGTTTTAATAATAAAACATGATGCCAGCTGCTAAGGGGACATGGACGAGAGATGGGAGCCGAAATAATTCACAAGAGAGGGAAGTGTCTAGGATAATCACCAAGATGGGTCAAAGGGGGAATTTCCCATGTATATTAATTCAACCCATTTTCCTAAACTTGTTAATTGCATATGAACCTTCCAATTTATGATTGAGTGTTCCCAAATCCAATCATTGAATACATGTAAGAGGGAGGGTGGTCACATCCCAGAGTTATTGGGAACATGGGGGTTGAGTACAATCAGCTTGCGGAAGAGTGTGAGTCAAGAAAGGCAAGCCACAAGAGAGGAAATTTGTATGGGTTGGGGAGCAATTTTTAGTCAAACAGGAAGTTTTGGTGCATGGGGGAAAGGGAGAGAAAGAAAGAAAGCTTGAAGTTGGTGCAACAATGGAGAGAGGATTCTAGAGAACATTGGACGTATTTGGATTGTTTTGTAGCTAAAGATTGAAGAGTCAAGTTGTCGGGCCTGAAGAGTGAACTCCGGAGTGAGTTGCAGAGTAACAACAAGTGTTTTTTGTTGGTTTGCTGGTATTTTTCCTAGCAACAACTTCCCTTGAGTTCCTAGCTGAGAGATTCCTATCTACCTGTGGCAGAGAGACCCTGATAAATAAATGGYACATTCCTTGGGTTAACCTTAATAAATGAATGGCACATCCCTTGGTTTATCCTTGATAAACGAATGGTGCATTCCTTGGGTTGGGTAGGTCAAGAGGAAGAGAGATGGTAGAAAATTCAGGATAGTTGTAGGAGAATATCAGTTGGGTTATGAGTTTTATGAGCTGCGAGTGGATTGTGAGAGACCACCCTCTTTTGTGGATTACTAGCCTCATCTCGGGGGTGAATGACTATTGAGATTTGGAACAATCAGTCTATGGTTGGGTGGAATGTTCGTCCCAAGCAGTTGGTTGCACCATTCTTGGTTAAAGATAAGTGTTTTATCTTGTTGTTGAGTTATTTACGTGTGTTATTGTTGTGCATGAACTCTGTGTAAATGAAAATGAATTATATGTTGTTGTAATGAGAGATTTAGTTAAATTTCATGTTGATCATTGGCATGCTTTAGATGCCTCTATTTTGTGGTTATAAACAATAGCTAAATCTATTATAAATTTGTAGTTGGTAAGCTACAAGAATTTGATTAGAAGTAAATATTAATAATTTAATGTGTATTATGCACCATAATGTCCCTCGGTTGGGTCGGGGAACATTACATTATGGTATCAGAGCTGTAATTGAGAAGATTTTTGTGTGGCGTGACCCAACCTGGGTGGATGGGTATGTTACAAAGTCGTATCAGAGCCAAGTTTTCAACACTGAMTCTAGAAGGGCTTAGTTAGCAGAACGTTGAAGTAGAAATTCACAAAGAATTAATTTCTAAAGTATGTCTACCACTTGTTTTATTAAATTACTGCAGTAAAATTGAGAGAAATTCCATGGGTAATGTGAAGAATTAAGCCTCTTTGGAAATTTAAAAAATAAGCCATTCAAAAAAAATTAGGTATTTTTTCGTACGATGACATCAACATGACATGGAGACCACATGTCAGATGACGTGGTAGAAGAAAGATGTGTACTACCATGATGGAAGTTACATGTTGGACGTGATGATAATTGGTAGGTGATGTGGAGCCATGCAGCGGTTCGGATGTCGGTCCCACAAAACTGTGGTAAGATCTTGGAATTTGTTTAAGTGTTAAGCTATCGCAAGTCCGCGTAGATGGAAAAATGGTTAAGTGTTGAGACTTCTCAAATGAACTTATGAAAGGAAGGTTAAAAGATTATGAGTGTGTGAGTCCACGTAGATGGAAAAATGGTTGATTGCTGAGACTTCTTAGATGGACTTATGAAAGGAAGGTTACAATATTATGAGTTTGTGAGTCCACAAGTCTGCATAGATGGAAAAATGGTTAAGTGTTGAGACTTCTCGGACGAACTTATGAAAGGAAGGTTACAAGATTATGAGTTTGCGAAGGAAAAATAAGCCAAGTGTTGGTGGCGGGTTCATGGAGGGTATGAAGAAGAGATGAGACTTAGATCTGTGGTGAATCCATGTAATGTCCCCATTTTGGGACATTATTACATTACAGAGTGTTATGCCTAACAGAGTAGCCAGATAGGGGTGACAATGAGTTTGGGAGATATTGAGGGGTTTTATTGGGCTCGACTTGCATCGTTCATCATATTTCATCATCAAGATCCATTCCACAATACTTGGATTTGGTTCCGTTGCATTCCAACGACTTTCATAATTTTGAGTTATTATGGGTCATATTTTAATTAAATTCACTAAGAAGGTCATAATGGGCATATTGCTTGGAGAAACCTCTTAGTGTAATAGCTCATCGGAATTGGGAGGAAGAAAACTATAGGATAAGATGATGAGAAGTGACTTTCAGTGGCGAGAGAAGCCATAAGGATGGATAAATCACTTTTTAGAGTTAAAATGTTTAATAATTAATTAAGTGATTTAATCAAGGAATAATAAAATAAAGAAAAAGTCACTTGGAGAGAAAAGGTGAGTAGGGGGGTATAAAGGAGAGATAGGGACCTCTATTCTCTCATTATTTTGATTGATTATTTTGTATTCGACCTCTTGGCTTGGTGAGCTCTTAGAGCTTGGGGTTTTGAGGGTTTTGGTGACAAACCCTAGGATTGGTTTCGGTGTTGCAACTATACACCCTAGCTAGTCATTTTGTGGGAAGAGATCACTATGATTTCTTCATCGTGCTTCATTGTTAGCATATTTACATTCATTGTATTTGAGTATTCTTTCTTTTTGGCTAGCGAAGTTTCTATTGTAGTTGAGTCTTCATTGTGATAGATGAGTTTCTTGAGGTGGGACGTTTTTCTTCATAAAGGTTGAGTCCTCCACCTTGCTGGGCGAATTTAGTGACCAAGGGGGTCATATTATTGATTAGAAGGGGCGAGTTTCACTTGTTGTTCAATTTCCTTGCTTGTTGGGCACATTTCTTGGAGCCAGGGTGCATTCTCTCTATGTTGGGTGCATTCCTGAGCATCCAGACTGAGGTTTTTTCCATAGAGAAGTCAAGTTATCCTATTGGAGGTCGGGTTCCCTATCTATTGATTATACCATCTCATTTGGCTGAGCGATTTCATTGGTTGGGCAAGTTAATATCAAACTTGGGTCGTTTTCTTATCTAGATGAGTTGTATTCCTCCTTTGTGGCCAAATCTATGAGTAAAAGGAACGATCTTCCTGTAGCTGCTTACTATGCAATTGAGGGACGAGTTTGGGTGCTATTGGAGAAGTGAAACAAAGGTTATTGTTGTCATCAGATCTGCTACCCATTGCTAGACTATTATTTGTACCTTATTGGTCGAAATTTTCACCTACAACTCTATATTCTTCCTCAGCAATAATATCAGTTCTATTATACCAGCAAGAAAATACTATTATCTGAAGTATTTCAAGCATACTTGTGAGTTAAATATATGTATTTTATGGTTCTTTATAAGCTGGAAATGAAATAAACATATTTCTGTTGTGTTTCCTTGAATACATCAATTGTGTGTGTATTATGGGTTTTCTATTCTTGTTGTGTATATCCCTGTTGTATTAGAGAGTTAATTTGGCATATTCGAACTACATGAAACCAACCATAAACACTCCAAAAACCAAACAAAAACCAAAGCAGTGAGTTTGGGGATTCTAAGCAGTGAGAAAACACATATAGCCTAAGTGTTTGACGAAAGTCAACACACAAAAAAATTATATAATTTGCTATAGAAGTGGGAAAAATTATAACAATAGTACGTAGGTACATTATGTTAATATTATGGTAACTGCGGGAGGTATTTACCTTCATGTGTAAACCTGACAAGAATGGAAGACTCCGGAAAGCAAGAGAAAACCCTAATGAGTTGGCTAATAACCCTAGAATTCTTGTCCGCTTAAGAAGATAATTTATATTAGGTTATTAGCCTCCAAGAGAAGAAGTCGGCCAGAAATAATAATAGTATACTGAACAAACACATCCAGAAGGAGAAGTCGGCCCCAACAAATTTTCCAGAACAACTATAAATATAGGGCGCTAGTTCTCATTTGACACATCTCAGAATTATAGAGCAACAACTGGTGCGCACTACAGTTCCCAGTTTGGTGCACACGTGTGGAGGAGAGCTATAGGTGCAGCTGTTGCAGCAACCAGTTTTCAGTGTTGGATTAAACTATCTCTTGGCTAGGGTTTGGACTATCTGATCAGCTATTGTTGGTGCGCTATCCTTGGAGGAAGATGTGCTACACCTTGTTTGGCTATCTAGCCTAGGGTTTGCTTCCAGAGTAATTCTCAGTCAAGGTTAAGGTGCTCGGAGGGTGGCTTCGGCCTATGGTTAGGTGAAAAGGGTATTTTCAATGGTAAAATGAGCACACATATTTCATATTCTAACAGGTTATGGGCCCACACCTCCTTCATTTAGTCTAAACGCTGGAAGAAAACATAACCACTAGGATATTGAGCTCGTTGAGGAACTACCGCTAGGGTTACTAACAGAAGTAGTTTCCAAGACACGCTAGGGTTACTAGCAGGAGCAGTTGCAGAAAACCCAAACCTCGTGTTGAGGTACCTTAAGTGAATGGATTGACCTAATCTCTGGATAGATCAGTGTGCTCTAGCCTAGCACATTCCCTGATACTCTCAGCAAGCCAAGACGTGAAGATTGATTTTATGGTCAAATCTAGGGTTTTTCCAAGTCAAAGAAGCCATGACTTATCCTATGAAGTCAGAGAACAAGTTAGATGGAGCCTCTAACTTCAGAGCATGGAAGACAAGGATTGACCTCATCCTTGCCAAGAATAAAGTGCTAGATATCGTGAAACCAGAGTTTGAAGAAGGAAAAGAGAAGGAACTGCAGAACGTTGCAGCTATGGAGAAGTTCAAAGATGTTGACATCAATGCCATGAGTATCATAGTGGATTATATAAAAGACCACTTGATACCCTACATCTCCCATCTTGACTCATCGAAGCAGATGTACGATGCCCTGACAAATCTCTTCTCAATTAGAAACATTGGACAAGTTATGAGTCTGAAGAATGAGCTCTGTGACATGAAGATGAATGATGATGTGGGATGCTATTGAAGAAATCACTTCAGAGAAGGAATTGGTGAAAATAGTACTCAATGGTCTTCCCAAGATGTGGGATGCATTTGCTGCAAGCATGAACACAAGGAAGGAGTATCCGAAATTTAAAGAACTTTGGACTTGTTGTGCTCAAGAAGAATCAAGGATCAATGCAAAAGAGAAACCCCAAAGGAAGTATAATGATCAAGCTTTCACATCAAGATTCAAGAACTTCAGGAACAAAAGGAAGTTTGGTTCAAGGAGGAAGCCAAATCAAGAGAAAGACATTTCAGAAGTGCAATGCTTCAACTGTCGAAAGTATGGTCACTACAAGAATCATTGTCCCGAGCTAAAGAAAAGGAAGGAGAAACACGAAGCATCAATTGCCAAAGAAAAGGAACCTACAAAGAAGACTAAGCAGGATGCAAGAGACTTCTTCTTCTAAAAGGTAACAACACTCTTCTTATTTCGTGTTTGCATCATCTCTGTACATATCTTGTATATCTATCTCTTGGAAGATAATGTGTTCAAAGAAGAACTAACTATGGAAGAACAAACAAGATGAAAATAGATATCATTAGATAATACACATGAAAGAATAAAATACAAATCATGTGGAAGCTATTGCAAGATAAGTCGAATCAATCATGAATAGACTTAGAAGAAGCAAAGACAGAAAGAAGTAAACAATCAAGAGGAAATTGGAAAAAGACTTATGACGTTTTGTAGAAAACAACAAGACGGAAGCAAGAGAGCCAATTATACATTGTAGAAGACAATAAAGATGCAGATAGAAGCGTGGACTCTATTAGACAAGAGAGCCAATTATACATTCCAGAAGACAATAAGGATGCAGATGGAAGCATGGACTTTGCTAGACGGAGGGAGCCTATTACATGCACTTATACATGAAGCAAGGACTAGGAGGGAGCTAATCCCATGATCCATTGAAGATGATGAAATATATATATCCATGGTAGCATCCATGAAAGACAGTATGTGTTCAGTTCAACCGCAAAAGAAGACTTCTTCGAAGAGAAGCCTTAAAGTATTCCTGGTTGTCCATCCAGATTTGTGATCCTATGATGAAAGGAAGAAGTGGAATCTATAAGAAACTCCATGGACCCAAGAGCTAAAGAAAAACATAAAGAAGAACATGAGGATTCCAAGAAAGAAAGAGAAACCAAAACAACCAGTCATTGTATCAAGAATCACAAGATTACTAGCCTGATATGAACTCACTAAAAGCAATCAAGGAGAAGAACTAAAAGTCACGATGAAGAACAGTGTATGGAAGACTTATGAATGAAAGCATTGCGAGATCTAGAACTAGAGGTTCTCCCAGATGAAGGGAGAAGACTATGATGATTACTTGTTCTAGTAAACCAGACTTATCTCTACATGAGTCATTATATCATCCACAACATCCATGAGTTGGAGTTCTACATCAGATGAATACAAAGAATGTTCTCCAAAGAAATTGAATAAAGAGCGTATGAAGAGCAATCTCAAGACTTTGAGGCATACCAGAAAGAGACCCTTGTATGCAGATAGAAGAAGATAACTTGGTGGAAGAATCTCCAGTGCACAGCAGAAGCATGGTGAAGATTCCTTATAACATCAAGATGATTACTCAATAGATCAGATCTCATGATGATAGAAGAAGTGCCACATGGATATGTTCCAGTTTTCCAACAATGATATACTCTACTGTTCAGATCTACACGAAGCCTTCACAGTGTTCCAAACTAAAGTACATTTGAAATCAAGCATTACATTATCCATGATGAAGTATAGAAAGGAGAAAATGGTTCCCCAATACATAACTCCACAGATGAGCAGATACGTAGACATTTTTGGTAAAGCTTCTATCTAAGATGAAAGAATTTGCGTACTCAAGATGGATCTCGTGGAAACAACTTCCTTATTGAAAAAGGAAGAAATGACTCCCAGGTTAGGAGGGAGCACTGAAAAATATTATTGAAGACATTCATTGAAAAATAGTCCATCTTGGATAGATGATTTCCTATTCGGAAAGTGGATTGAGATTTCTGACGGATAGTGACTTCCCATTGTGGTTAACATGGGAAGTAGTCTGATTGTTGATGTATCATAGACAACGAATTCCCATTGTGGTTAACATGGGGAGTGGTCTAGGGCAGTCTCTCTTCTTGAGGGTTACTCAAGCAGACTGGCCCGCCTCGTCGGACAACGATTTCTCATTGTGGTTAACATGAGGAATGGTCCATTTTTGGCGGTTGATGCAAGATAGTCTTTTCCTCTTGTGGCTAAAAGAGGAAATGGTCTGGACAATCATTCCTTAGGGTTTATACATTCTCTCCAGGGTGCACTTTGATTAGTGTAGGAGGAATGGCCCAGGGTGGGGAATGGTCCAGGCTCAACAATCTGGGATAGACATTCCTTAGGGTTTATACATTCTCTCTAGGGTGCACTTTGATTAGTGTAGGAGGAATGGCCCAGGGTGGGAATGGTCCAGACTCAACATTCCTTAGGGTTATACATTCTCTCCAGGGTGCACTTTGATTAGTGTAGGAAGAATGGCCCAGGGTGGGGAATGGTCCAGGTTCAGAAGACAGGACAATTATTCTTCCTTGCTTGAGAAGAATAGTCCAGATATCTCATTATTCTAACTCTGAGGCATATATTCTTTCAGAGCTCACAGATGTGAGTGAAAGATTGGCCCAGATAATTCAGTTTATATCATAACATTGTTTCTGTGCAGGTTGTTATCAGATGTTTGTTATGAAGACTATATGACAGTAGATGTAGACTACTGTGGTGGATATGTTCCACTGTTCATGAGGCATATATTCTTTCAGAGCTCACAAATGTGAGTGAAAGATTGGCCCAGATGTTTTAGTTTATATCATAACATTGTTTCTGTGCAGGTTGCTATCAGAGGTTTGTTATGAAGACTGTATGACAATAGATGAAGACTACTGTGGTGGATGTGTTCCACTGTTCGTGACTATACGTTGTTGATCAAGTACTTGTGTGTTACTTGGTGTGGTAGTGTACCACTGGATTGTAGTTATGTACTACTATGAATAAACACAGTTGTGTTCTATCCTTGTTCTAATTGCCTTGAAGACTATCAGCAGTTTATTGGAGATAATTATCATCCAGAAGAATGATGAACATAGATTTTCCATACGGAAAATAATTCAGATCATTTACTCTTATAGATTATACGAATGACTCTTGTATCACTCTATGGTGTGAGTGACTTATCCAACATCATGTCTAATTACTTAGATGAAGTATGGTTTCAAGAGATGATGCAACTGATGGTGATGGTGATGTTCATGATCTAGTCATGAGATAGTCTAAACGACTATATTGATGCTACCGGGTAAATGGTATGTTTTTGTGCTCAAGACCATTACCTGTAATACCTCCCTAGCTAGGAGGGAGTGTTAATATTATGGTAGCTACGGGAGGTATTTACCTCCATGTGTAAACCTTACGGGAATAGAAGACTCTGGAAAGCAAGAGAAAACCCTAATGAGTTGGCTAATAACCCTAGAAGTCTTGTCGGCTCAAGAAGATAATTTGTATTAGGTTATTAGCCTCCAAGAGAAGAAGTCGGCCATAAATAATAATAATATACTGAACAGACACATATCCAGAAGGAGAAGTTGGCCCCAACAAATCTGGCAGAACCACTATCAATACAGGGCCCCAGTTCTCATTTGACACATCTCAAAATTATAGAGAAGCAACTGGTGCACACTACAGTTCCCAGTTTGGTGCGCACGTGTGGAGGAGAGTTGTAGGTGCAGCTGCTGCAGCAACCAGTTTTCAGTGTTTGCTTGGACTATCTCTTGGCTAGGGTTTGGACTATCTGATCAATGATTGTTGGTGTGCTATCCTTGGAGGAAGATGTGCTACACCTTGTTTGGCTATCTAGCCTAGGGTTTGCTTCCGAAGTAATTCTCAATCAAGGTTAAGGTGCTCGGAGGGTGGCTTCAGCCTATGGTTGGGTGACAAGGGTATTGTCAATGGTAAAATGAGCACACATCTTTCATATTCTAACACATTACAACGGTATCAGAGCATGGTCCTCTGCAGCTGTGAGGTTTTTATGGGCAACATTTACATCAAATACATGAGAAATATGGACAATCAGTTGGAACAACAAGTGTTTGAGGTGGGAGTGAGGTTACAATCACTCCCTCACTTCAAAAACACTCTTCTTAAAATTCTCAAGCAAGCAACATAAATTTTATCTAAGGTGGGTTAGTCTCCTTCACAGGTTATGTTGGATGCAATACACCCATTAAAGGAAGCTCTAGTTATGCCAAAGTTGTTGAGACATCAAGATGTAAAGGTGTCACTTAGGGTGGCCATATGTATAAGTAAGATCACAAGAATCACAACACCAAATGCTCCATACAAAGATTATGTGTTGAGAGACACCTTCCAACTTATTATTACTATTTTCCAAGGGTTGGATGATATAGCTAGTCCCTTGTTTGGAGAGAGGGTTACCATTCTGGAAACAGTGGCCAAGATTGAGTCATGTGTTTTGATGCTATACATTGGGTGTGTTGACTTGATCCTTGAGATGTTTCACATTTTCCTCTTTGTTGTCAGTGGAGATCATCTAGAAAATGTGTTAACATCTATGCAAGCCATTATGACTTGTATTTTGGACGAGAGTGATGATATTCCAAAGCGTCTGGTATCACTTATTCTAGCTTCCTTGGGGAGAGAAAAGGAGGAGGTTTCTTCGGCTAGACGTAGACTCACTATGAATGTAGTAGAGCAATGTGCAAATAAGCTTCAAACATATGTGACTATATCATCCGGTGACACTAGCGCATGGGATGAACAGGCTGATAATAGGATAGTGCATGAGGAGGAGTTGACATATTCATCCTGTACAGAGGCTTTTGATGATCTGGGTGTGAGTGCACCTAAGTACGATGAGGCATTGACATTGGATGAGTCACCTTTGGAGACTAATATTATTTCGCAGGAGGTGTGGATGAATGAGGACCATAGTAGCATAGCGGATACAGGGGAGCATTCTTATGGAGAGCCACAACATTTGGCAATGCAACTGAAGGTTGGTGAGGATATGATCGCGGTAGCTATGGGACACTTTGATGCTACACATGCACTGGTGGAAGATTACTGTTGGAGGGCCTCGATGACATAGTTTAGTTCAGATGGGGGACTTATCATTGATGACTTCCATACGCTCAGGGAGAGAGTGATTGTGATGAGGGATGAGTACCAACAGTTTTCGATGGATAGGGATTACCTATTGGAGGTTGGCAAGATGTATCACAAGGCACTGAGGGAGCATGAGGTTAAGGTGGACCGACTCACTCATGATTTGGTGAGCACATGGACATTCTTGGAAGGCACACAGATAGCCCTTCAAGGAACATGATCCAGATTAGAGGAGTTCCTTGAGGAGACTAGTCAGAGATCCACTACATCCATCTCAACAGAGAGTCTGACATATCATTCAACCACATTGCTAGAGGATGTTGGTGGTTTAGAAGTAGAGCACTAGTTGATGAAGGAGCATGAGGAGTACCCAGGATCATTGATGAGTATGGAGAGATATGATCAAGAGACGCAGGAGGATGTCCGTGGGTCACAGGGACCACTCTTCACGAGGGGTTTTGAGACAGTTGTTCATACAGATGATCATAGGGATTCTAGAGCTAGAGAGAATTATGAGGACACTCCCATTTGTGTTCTAGGATTGACTAACCTTCATATAGAGGTTGACCCAGTAGTACACCCAAGAGCCATGAGGTTGCAGGAGTATACAAGAGATTACATGAGTATGTAGGGACTGTTATTGCACAGTTTGTAGGAGAGGTTTAGGTAGCTTGAGTCAAGGCTTCAAACTGGCGCAACAGGAACTTCCCCACCCACTGTCACCTCGATGGGGAGCTCTTTCTATTTAGGGTGGCTAATCCCAAGGGAGACGTCCCTAGTAATATGGGGTTCTGAAGGAGAAGAATCAAGGTTTTAAGGCTTCCAAGGTTAAGGATAGGCTTCCCTTCACAGATTACTGCCAATAGAGATAGTCAAGGAGAAAGTCTTCCACTGAATAGCACCTGTTTGCGAGACAAGACAAATAAAGCTAGAAGATGTGTTGCAGTGGTTAGTACTTCAAAGTATCAATGACTATCTTTTATATATATGATCATAAATGAGAGTAATTATTGACGAAGTCAATGATTGCAATAAAAGCTTATATTAATGTCACTTCTTCAATAAATACACAAGAGATAAAGCCATTCAATGTGTAAAATTAAATCTTTGTACTATCACAATGCCAAACTGCTCATATAAATATTGTTGTTGCGTCACTATTACATGATTAAGGTGACGTCGGCCCTAGTATTAGGTCAAATTTAGAGACAATGAGAAGGACGTTTTGTCAACTAAGCTTATGAGAATAATCAACAACTCAAAGACTATTAAACAAGGTGACAAATATCACAACGTTTTAAGCCAAGCAAAGATCAAAAGAAGTGTGATGTCACCTATAATGTTGCTGCTGTCACTATGACGTCAGCCCTAAATTTAGGTTAGTTTGAGAGGCAAAGAGGTAAACATTTTGCAAATTTAACCAATGAAAATATTTAATACCTCTATGGCTATCAAGGGATGACCTAGCCGCAACTTTTGGAGCAAACAAGAGTTTAAAAGGCTAAGACGTCATCCTAGGGTTAGGGTTAGTAAATTTGCTAGGGTTAGT
>ML837907.1:24854-62695 GCA_009831015.1 Picea engelmannii | reverse complement strand
GATACAAGTGACCATGACCACTTAGATAGGTGCATATACTATGAAACCTATGAAATGAGAAGAGGATTTAGAAGGTTTGAGAGACATGTGAGAGACTTCCATGATGAACTCAATATGGCAGTAAGGAGGTAGGATGGTTGGAAGGAAGAATTTGAATATAAGTCTATAATATAAATTTGGGAAAGGGATAGAAGGGAATCCATGATCACTCAAGATCTAAAGGAGCATAGCATCAAAGAAGACAGAATGGAAGAAATAATGTAGAAATGACAGATAAGATACAATCCCTTCAAATTGTTAGATTAGATTAGGAAAATATGCAATAACATATAACAAGGGATCTAATTGGTCTAATCACCTATACAAAGCATCAAATAAATCATCAAATCAAAGAATGCAAGAAATAAAAGAGATAAGGGAGACAAGGTTTACATGGTAAAATCCCAATGTGGGGAAACATCCATGGAAGTTGGTCTTCTATTCTTCAGGTAAAATATTCAATATTACAATGCAAGAACATCCCCACATATGCATTACCTAACATTAAATTTGCACACCTAAAGGGCCTCCTTCACCTCAATTATTGTTGGCACCAAAGGTTTGGGTTAGTTGTGTGTGTGCCACAAATCAATACTGCACACACATATACATTGCGAGAAATAAGGAGAATTAGCATCTACGCAATCCAAAGGAATAAGGCGCGCATTAACCCAATTTTGTATGACAGACAAAGGATTCAAAAGATATTGCATGCATACCAAATCTAAGAATAGCTTCTGGAATCTTCCTGAATGATGAATAAGAACATCTCGAAGAATCATGGGAAATATTGTGGATGAGTTGGAAAGTTAGTTAGGATTGCCACACCCCAAGGAGGATACGTGGGATGCATGTGGATAGAAGAAGCGTGTATATATGGAGATAATTGAAGAGAGTGGAGCAGAGAATAAAGTGACAGAGAGCTAGAGCAAAGAAAAAAAATAGAGTCGAGTGTAAAGAAGGAGAACAATCCAGTTTAAGTCCAGTTCTGTATCAATTTTGGAAGAATTATGTTTGAGTTTTGTATGAGTCTTGTCTAAATTTTGTAAGAAGTCTATAATAGGGTCATATTGGTGTGGACATGAGGAAAAAGTGCATATCACTAAGAAATCTAATGGCTGATGTATGAAGGATAGTGCATAAGCACAATTCTATGTGATATGAGTTTGTCTCTGTATGCATTTTGAGAGATAATGAATATAATACAAAGTCTTGTTTCTCTTTGGAATTTGATAAGTTATTTCTGAGTTGAATGTATGTTTGGTTTAATGGTTAATGCCTATTGATATTCATTTAAATATGAATAAATGAATGTGTGTATACCCAAGAGGCCTCCCTATATACATTGTCCCTTCACCTCCAACACAATACTAAATGTTCTCTTTGATTCTCATGGCGTCCCAGGTGAGACCTTCTTCGATCCTTGACTCAAAATTGAATATGCCAATGCATTGGGATTTTGTTGTTCAAATCTTGATGAAACCTAGATATTCAAACCCCCATTGATAGGAGAGACACGCCCCAAAAATTATATATGAGAGAGTGAAAGGAGAACAATTCCCATGATGCATGTAGGATAAACCCTTTTTACAACATTGATAATTATTGAAGAATAACTTTACAAAATGCCATAGGCATGTACATAATACCACTAGGAAATCACTAACACATTATAACATTCCCCCTTAATGATGACTAGAGGGGTAGAATCATAGTTGGAGGAAGAAGCCATTATACAAACATTCCTCCCTTATGACAACTTCTCGCATCCCCAATAAGTTACAAAGACAGAAACTCTACCTCGGACATGGATTTGGTGAAGATATCAACAAATTGTTGTTCACTGGGATAATACTCCAAACAAATAGCACCATCAACTAACATATATCGAATGTAATGAGCATCAAGATCGATGTGTTTGTTCTTGGATTGATATATCATATTGCAAAAAAGTTGGATAAAACTCTTATTTCCACATCCTAGCTTAGTAGGAGTATTCTGAACCAGTCCAAGCTCAATAATAACATGACAAATACATAATACTTCTTTAGTTTCTTCCTTAGCTACCATGTACTCTGCTTCACAAGAAAAAAGAGAAAGTGTTTTCAACTTCGTACTAGACCATGAAATTGGACCTTAACCAAGCTGAAAGATATATCCCGCAGTAATCCTTCTATCAATAATATCTCTTGCACAATCATAATCGGTGTAACCAAGAAGTGAAATATAAGTCTTTCTTGAATAGAATACACCATAATGTAGAGTTCCTTGAAGATATATGAGAACCCTTTTAGCTACTTTCCAACGGTTTTCATTAGGATTGTGTATAAACTTGGAGACTATCCTAACAACAAAAGAGAGATCAAGTTGCTATGTGTCATATATATTAAACTCCCAACAAGTTGGCAATAGAGTGTTACATCAACATGAGGAGAGTGACAATCAACAATTAATGTTTCTCTAGAATGAAATGGTGTTGGTGAAGAATTACAATCACTCATATGAAACCAAGCTAGAAAATCCAAAGAATACTTAGGATAAGAAAGGAAGATCCCATCAGCCATGTGCTAGACCTGAAGACTGAGAACATAATGCAATAGGCCTAAGTTTGTCATTTCAAATCACTGCTTAAGACCATTCTTCAGTTCCTGGATTAAGGAAAGTTGATTTCCCTTAAGGATTAGATCACCCACATAAAGAAAAATATTGAGAACATCATCTTCAAAGTATTTAACATACATATTTGGATCAAATCGACACTTCCTGAAACCAATTTGCAAGAAATGAATATCAATTTTCTCATACCCAACCCTAGGTGCCTAATTAAGACCATACAAATACTTGTTCAACTTGCATACCAAACTTGAAGTTTTAGAGGAGATAAAACTAGGTAGTTATTGAATATAAATTTCTTCATGAAGATCATCATTTAAAAAAACACTCCTCACATCCATTTGGTGAATTTCCCATTGAAAGGATGCAGTAAGAGAAATGATGGTTCTTATGGTGTTCATTTTAGCAATAGGAGAAAAGGTTTCAATATAATATACACCTTCTTTTTGATGAAATCCTTTAGAGACTAATCGTGCCTTATGCTTTTCAATATGTTTCTATAGTGAACTTTGTTTATAAATCCATTTCTAGCCAACAAGATTCTTACCGAGAGGAAGTGGGACAAGGTTTGCAAGTATTGTTCTTCATCAAAGAGTCATATATGAAATCCATTTCATTCTCCCATTTTGGTTTTCCTTGAGATTCTACAAATGTGGAGGGATCATTTTTGGCTAACACTTTTTCTATGAGAGCAAAATCATATCTAGTCCTTAGATTGTCGGATGGAATACCAATATTAGACCCTGCAGATTCAAGTGTCTTTCGTGTCCAACCTGGAAGAGGAGGAGTAGTGGTGGGAACCACTCTAGCATATTCAAGAAATTCAAGTGGATCACTCTAGTATATAGATATTGCACAGTACTTAAGGCATGAGTAACTAATACAAGATCAATAGAAGATGGAGGTAGTTGCAAGGAAACATAAGTTTCGACAGACTAAGGGGGTGGAGAGACTTCATTGAACTCTACATCTCGCCAAATGATGACACCTTGTTTGGATGGATCAAACGATCTGTAATATTTATATTCCTCACTATAACCGAGAAATATCCATTTATGAGATTTGGGCTCCAACTTATTTCATTTTTCATCAAGGATATGTGCCCAACATTCACTACCAAATACATTGAAATTGCTATGTTTGGTCACATTCCACTCCACTTTTCTTCAGGACTAACCTACAAAACTACTTTAGTAACCCTATTCAAAATATGGTTAGCACAACAAACAACTTGAGACCAAAATATTTTATGAAATCCTTTTGAATATAGCATACATGTAGCCATTTCAACCAAGGTCCTATTTTTCCTTTTGGGAACCCCATTACGTTGGGGTGTGTATGGAATTGTCCTTTAATGTTGGATGCCATGCTTGGATAAAAATGATGTAAGTTCATGCTTAAAGTACTCCCCTACATTTCCAGTTCTAAGAGTCTTGATACATTTACCAGATTATTTTTCAACTAGGGCTTTAAATTCTTGAAAGACAACATAAGCTTGACTTTTATGCTTTAAGAAATAAACCCACGTCTTCTTGTTGTAATAATAAATAAAAGTAATGAAATAGAAAACACTTGAAAATGAAGGAGTCCTAAGAGGACCACATATTTCATTGTGAACCAATTGCAACTACTCTTGGGCACTCCAAGCTTTATCCTTATCAAACTTTTCCCTGTGATGTTTCCCGAGGACACATCCTTCACAAACACCTTTAGTAGAATAAATTGTAGGTAATATCGGTACCATTTTAGATCAAATTTGCATTTTACCATAGTTCAAATGACCTAATATTTCATGCTAAAACTTACTTTCTTCATCAGCATTGGAAACATATGAATATAATGGTTGTTTGTTAGGTGAAGTAAAACCAGTGAACTTAAACAAACCTACTTCATGATCAACCAAACCCGATGAAACAATTTTGAAGTTATTTTTTATATCTTTCATAACATATCTATCCAGCCATGCTTAAAACTTATAACCTTTTTGACAAGCACGGTAAACATAAAGGAGATTGATGGGCATGCCTTCAACATGAAAAACATCTTCTAGTATACCATCAGGAACCTAAATAGTACTAGAACCAACTATTGAAAGCTACTTACCATCACTTATAGAAACTTCATGAGCCGTGTGTTTGTTTTATTCATAAGAGGTGAATAATGAAGCAATACTAGTCATATTATTTGAAGCACCTAAATCCAAAATCCATTCCACAGAAGAAGAAGAGTTACCCAGTTGAACATAATTGGTACTGAGAGCTAGTTGATGTTCCTTACGGGATTTATTTTTGGATTTTTCCAATTCATTTTGCTTCTTAAAGAAATTATTCTCAACATTATTGGTTTTGCCACAATGCTTGCAAGGTTTCCATACCTTAGTCTTTGAAGCATATGAAGGAGCACTATTAGAAGTTGAATTGAAAGTACTAGTAGCACGAGGTTTTGTGTTCTCATGATTATATTTGTGTGGATTCTTCTTGCTGTGTGGAAAATGAGATTTCCCAATGACCAATTAACCAAATGAGATCAACTTGTCATGTTCACAAATCAACCCTTTGAAAAAATATTCAAAATTAGTTTTCACTAATCTGTTAGACACTTCAATAGACCTATTCCAAGTTTGTATTAACATATGAAAAGATGAAGGAAACTTTTGTTCTACAAGGATAATGAGAGATGTATTAGTTTTCTTATAATCTTTACCACAAGCATTAATCTTCTCATTATAAATTTTTAACTTATAAATAAATGACTCAATTCTTTCAAAATATTTAAGATTAAGCTCATGAATTTTCTTCTCCATATAGTAGGCAGAAACATCATCAATCTTGTCATACATAGAAGATAAAGTTTTCCATACATTGATAAGGTTATCTTCAACTTCTACATGTACTTGTAGATTATTTGAGACAGTTTGTCCAATGAGACCTCTTGCATGTTCATAGTTCTCCTCCCATACAATTAATTATTTGGCAGAGTAAGTTTCTTGCTGTCACCATTGACAATGCACCATAGATTCTTCTCCCTGAGAATATCAATCATATTTCTCTTCTAACCAATATAGTTAGTGCCAATTCATTCAAGAACTGAAAGAACCTCTAAATTCAATATGAATAAAGGTAAGAAACTGAGAGACAAATGCAAAGAAAAATAGTTGAAGTCTGTGTAAAAAAACGTGGTCCACGAACTAAGGTAGTGATAGTTAGAGACCAATACAAGGGATACCACCTGCTCTAATGAAAATGGCACTGATATGTGTTAGAAAGTAATATATGTGCTCGTTTAACCATAGACAATATAACAATATTGTCACCCAACCATAGGTCGAAGCCACCCCCAAGCACCTCAACCTTGACAGAGAATGATTCTGGAAGCAAACCAATAGCCAAACAAGACTAATGCATAAAGCAAATATAACCAAGACTGATCCGAAATTTCAACCATAACCAATAGAAAGTCTGAGCCTAAACCAGGAATACAGATTGCAACAGCTGCTCCCCATACTTGCCCACTTGCCCAATTTTTGTAGTGCGCACTTCTTCCCAGCTGAAATTTCGAGTTGTGTGTACAAAATGAGGTCTGGATACTTGTATTTATACTGCTTTCCTGAGCTGTTTGGGCTGACTTCTCATTCTGGAGGCTAAATAATTAATATTAAATATTTCCTTGAGTCGACTTGTCTTCTAGGGTTATGTTCAATGCTTTAGGGTTTCTCTTGCTTCCCAAAATATTCTATTCTCATCAGGGTTACACGTGGAGGTAAATACCTCTCACAGCTACCATAATATCAACACTCCCTCCTAGCTAGGGAGGTATTGAAGGCAATGGTCTTGAGCAAAAACATACCATTCAACCGATAGCATCATCATAGTCATACAGACTATCTCATGATTAGATCATGAGCACCATCATAACTATCATCTGATAGCATCAATTGCATAATCTCTTGAAGCCATACTCTATCTGAGTAATCAGGCATGATGTTGAATAAGTCACTCACTCCATAGAGTGATACAAGGACCATTCTTCTAATTTGGACATACGTCCTAGAAGAATGACTATCCCAACAGATGCTAAAAGCTACGCCATGGAATACAGAGATCATTCCTATAAGAATGCCAATCTAGGATTATTTTCTAATCAAATCATAGAGATCCATCTCAACCTATATGCCTTATAAAATATCGACACAACTGGTAGTCTACATGGTAATCAGAATAATGTCATTCAATGGAACACAACTATGTCTATCCATAGTAGTATACAACTACAATCCAGTGGTACACTACCACACCAAGTAGCACACAACTACTTAATTAGTGACACATAGTCACAACCAGTGGAACACATCCACCATAGTAGCATACATCTATTGTCCAGAGACATACAGTCTCCATAGAAATCATATCATTTGATATCAACCTGCATAGAAAAAACAATATCATGATATAAACTGAGTCATGTGGGCCATTCTTCCACTCACATATGTGAGATCTTGAAGAGAATCTTCCCTCATAAGGTAAAACATCAGCCATGAGATATCTGGACTATTTTTCTCATGCATAGAAGAATAAGTGTCTTGATTTTTGAGCCTGGACCATTCACCTAACTGGGCCATTCCTTTGGCACTAAACAAAGTGCAACCTGGAGAGAATGAGTCTGCCCTAGGGAATGCCTGTCCCTGATTACTGAACCTAGACCATTCACCTAACTGGGCCATTCCTCTAGCACTAAACAAAGTGAAACATGAAGAGAATGAGTCTGCCCTAGGGAATGACTGTCCAGACCATTTCCTAAGGAAATGACTATCCTACACCAAACTCCAAAACATACCATTCTTCGAAACTTCTCACAACTGTGAACTTCAAAAGAATGACTTTCCGACGAGGAGGACCATTCTACTTAACCACTACTGAGAGTGACTACTAAGAAGAAAGACTGTCCTAGACCACTCCCCCACACTGGCTACAAGGGGAATCATTGTCTATGGTACATCAACAATATATTGAACCATTTTCATTATGAAAAATGACTGTCCAATCTGGACCATTTTCCAAACTGGAAATGTATGTCCGTCAGAAATCTCAAACAACTTTCCGAATTGGAAAGGAACTGCTCATCCTAGACCATTTTTCAAACTGAAAAATGAATGTTCGTAAATCAATAACACATCAGTGCTCCCTCCCAACCTGGGAGTCATCTCTTCCCTTTTCAATAAGGAAGTTGTCTCCATGGGCTCCAACTTGTTCTTCTGAGTATGCAATCTTTTTCCTCTTGGACAGAGGCTTTACCAAAATATCTTCTATTTTCTCATCTGTGGAGATATATTAGAGAACCACTTCTCTTTTCTAGACTTCATCATGGAGAATGTAATGCTCGATATCAATGTACTTCGGTCTGTTTGGAACATTGGTTTTTCTATAGAGGATTCATATGGCTCTGATTATTACAGTATGTCATGGTTGGATTCAACACTTTTGTTTCTTGCTAGCTCATGACATCGTGGCAAGGCTCAAACTGGAACATATCCAAGTGGCACTTCTTCTGTCATCATGAGAGTTTGTCACGGATTAGCAATCCATCATCCTGAACTTTTGAGTAACCATTCTGATACAATATCTTTTTTATAGAAAGTTTTCACCATGCTTCTATTGTGCATTGGAGGCTCTGCACCAAGTTGTCTTCTTCCATCTGCATACAAGACTCTCTTTCTGGTATACCTCAAAACCTTGAGGTTGCTCTACATACGCTTATTTGTTCAATTAATCTATTGAGGAGAACAATCCTTACATTCATCTGATGTAAACTCCAACCCATGGATGTTGCAGAAGATATAATGGCTCAGGTGGAGGTATGTCTGGTTACTAGAACAAGCTATAATCATAGTCTTCTCCCTCCATCTGGGAGAACCTTTAGTTTTGAATCTCGCAATGCTTCCATTTATAAGTCTTTCATACACTGTTCTTCATCACAAATTTCATTTCTTCTGCTTGATTGCTTCTAGTGGGTTCAAACCAAGCTGGTAGTCTTGTGATTCTCGATATAGTGACTGGTTGTTCTGGATTTTCTTTCTCTCTTGGAATCTTCATGTTCTTCCTCATGTTTCTCTTTAACACTTTGGTCCATGAAGTTTTCTATATATTCCATGCCCTGAATATTCCAACTTGTTCCTTTCATCATAGGATCATGGATGTGGATAGACAACCAACGATACTTTAATGCTTCTTTTTGAAGACGACTTCTTCTAAAGTCAAACTTAACATGTGCTATTTTTCATGGTTGCTACCATTGATGGGAACATGGATAGATACTTCATAATCCTCAGTGGATCATATTATTTAGGATTATCTCCCTCCTAATCCTTGATTCATGAATGAATGCATGCTCTTATTTTGGAATTATATAATTGGCTCCCTCCATCTAGGAGAGTCCACGCTTCCGTTTGCATCCTTATTGCCTTCTGCAAAGTCTCACAAGTCTTTTTCTAATTTCTTTTTGATTGCTGAATTCTTTTTGTTTTTACTTCTTCCATGTTTCTTCAAGTTTGACTATGATTTCGATATATATTGCAGCTGTTACTTATGTTAATAGCTTCCACAAGAATTGTTACCAAGGATTCAATGTACTTCATCTTTTCATGTGTATTGCTAGACTTGTAGTCATCGTGATGGAAATCCTTATCTTGTTATTCTTCCATAGGTATTGTTTCTCTTTGAACATATTATCTTCTAAGAAATAGATATGCAAGATATGTATAGAAACTATGTAAACATGGTATAAGAATTATGAAGAATATTGTTACCTTGTCTTAGAAGAAGAAGTATGTTTTATCCTGTTTGGCCTTCTTTGAGGTTTCCCTTTCTTTGACAACCGATGCTTCGTGTGTTTCCTTCCTTTTATTTAACTCAGGAAACTGATTCTTGTAGTGGCCATATTTTAGATAGTTGAAGCATTGTATTTTTGACATATCTTTCTCTTGATTTGGTTTCTTCTTTGAGCCAAACTTCTTTTTGTTCCTGAAATTATTGAACCTTGCTGTGAAAGCTTGATCATCGTATTTCTTTTGGGGTTTCTATTTTGCAATAATCCTTGATTCTTCTTGTGCACAACAAGTCCAAAGTTCTTCAAATGTGGGATATTCCTTTCTTGTGTTCATGCTTGCAGCAAATGCATCCCATGTCTTGGGAAGGCCATTGGGTACTATATTTACCAATTCCTTCTATGAAATGATTTTTTCAATGGCTTGTAGTTGATCTCTTAATTGAGATATTCTCACAAGGTATGATGTTATGTTGTCATCATCATTCATTTTCATGTCACAGAGCTCATTCTTTAGACTCATTACTTGTCCAATGTTTTTGACTGAGAAGAGGTTTGTTAGGGAATCATACATCTTCTTAAATGAGTCAATATGGGAGATGTAGGGTATAAAATGGTATTTTATAGAGTCCACTATGATACTCATGACATCGATGTCACTGTCTTTGAACTTCTCCATAACTGCAATGTTCTGAGGTTTCTTCTCTTTCCCTTCTTCGAACTATGGTTCCATGATCTTTCCTTTCACAATATCCAACACTTTATTCTTGGCAAGGATGCGGTAAATCCTTGTCTTCCATGATTTGAAGTCAGAATCCCCTTCTAACTTGTTTTATGACTTCATAGAGTAAGTCATAATTTCTTTGACTTGGTCAACCCTTGATTTTGACCAAAAAATCAAACTTGACGTCTTAGCTTGTTGAGAGTACCAGGAGATGTGCTAGGCTAGGGAACACTAGGTTATCCATAAATTAGGCCAATCTCTTCACTTAAGGTGCCTCAACAAGAGGGTTAGGGTTTCGTTGTTGTAGTAAAAACTAGCTGCAACTACAACTGTAACTGAGCAAATCCTCCCAATTTATCTTCCAACGGTTAGACTGTCCGAAGATAGTGTGGGTCCATAACCTGTTAGAAAGTAATAGATGTGCTCATTTAACCATAGACAATATAACAATATTGTCACCCAACCATAGGCCGAAGCCACCCCTGAGCACCTTAACCTTCACAGAGAATGATTCTGGAAGCAAACCAATATCCAACCAAGGCTAATGCATCAAGCAAAGATAACCAAGACTAATTAGAAAGTCCAACCATAACCAATAGAAAGTCTAAGCCTAAACCAGGAATACAGATTGCAGCAGCTGCTCCCCAGACTTGAGCACTTGCCCAGTTTCTACAGTGCACACTTCTTCCCAGCTGAAATTTCGAGTTGTTTGTACAAAATGAGGTCTGGCTACTTGTATTTATACTTCTTTCCTGAGTTGTCTGGGCCGACTTCTCATTTTGGAGGCTAAATACTTAATATTAAATATTTCCTTGAGTCGACTTGTCTTCTCGGGTTATGTTCAATGCTTTAAGGTTTCTTCTTGCTTCCCAGAATATTCTATTCTCTTCAGGGTTACATGTGGAGGTAAATACCTCCCACAGCTACCATAATATCAACAATATGGACAATAACCCTAATTTAGTTTTGTACCCAAAGGAGATTCGAAGAATAATGATCATTGGAGATTTACATGGTGTGCCTAGTGAAGATGAATGTAGTTGGAGCTGTCAAGGAATCAACATGAATGTGGAGTGTGTCTGTTTAATATAGCATGATCGAGAGAAATTATATACGTCACCATGTCGAGCTGAGCCATTGGTATGGAAATTATTGATTCCACCAAAGAATTGATTCGTTGTTGCATGGATTCATTCCTCATTAGACATTCCAGAAAAAAAATAATCAAGTTGTTGATTGGAAAGAAGCTATTGCTCAAAGAATTTAGGAGTAGTCACCATATGCATAATAGAGCCATAGAAATCATCTTAAGATAAATATATCACATACCAAGCCACTAGTGTTTCATATAATATCCCAACAAAGAGAAATCATGATGTGAAGGGGACAGGGAGGAATCCCTACAACAAATCACAATATATACTCGACATGAAGGGGAGTGGGAGGTAGTCGTACAACCCAAGCAAATAAATTTCCCCTCGCAAATTTAATGAGTGAATAGTCAATTCTAACTAATTTTTATGTTCCGGAAACAAGCCAAAGTTTTTAAATAATGCATAGAAGTGGTGAAAATTGCTCAAATCCAGTGAAAACCTAAATAGTTGTCTAGATATGATTGCAAATCCACAAGAGAAGCGGGGCCCAAAGAAAGTCTAATGCAAAAAATTCAATGCAAAATTTATGCAAGGAGATAGAGCTTAGTAACCTTCTCTAATACCATGTTAGATTAGGAAAATATGCAATAACGTATGACAAAGGATCTAACTGGTCTAATATCCTATACAAAGCATCAAATAAATCAATAAATCAAAGAATGCAAGAAATAAAATAGGAAAGAGAGACAAGGTTTACATGGTAAAACTACAATGTGGGGAAACATCCATGAAAGGTAGTCTTATATTCTTTAGGTAAACTCTCCAATCTTACAATGCAAGGGCATCCCTGCATATGCATTACCTCACATTACATTTTCACACCTAAAGGGCCTCCTTCACCTTGATTATATACGAGAGAGTGAAAGGAGAACAATTCCCATGATGCATGTGGGACAAACCCTTTTTACAAGATAAACATTTATTGAATAATAACTTTACAAAATGCCATAGGCATGTACATGAGACCACTAGGAAATCATTAACACATTCTAACACAAACAAGGTTGGGTTAACCCTCAAAATCAAGGAAGAACTCAGGGGTTCATCCTCCCATTGCATCCATAGGATCATTTGAATGTGACCTGCCAGCTCATGAGGAAAATACAATCCAACAAGTTTTTGGTATACCATATGCAACAACATCCCAAATTGGAGTCAAACTAGAAGCACATAATAGACTTAATCAAATGCAGAGTTAGTATATGTATTATAAATGTTTTTTTCTTTCCTAATTTTATTATAATCTATAGTAGTTGGTAGACTATTAGGGTAAGGAAGAGAAGGATAAAACATACACCCAATCTCCTTTAAAAAAAAAAACAACTCTATGGCCAGTGAGTTATCCCTCCTTTTCGTTGTTGTATTACTCTGATAAATGATACATCCACAACATTTAATTAATAAAAAATATATCCATTACTTCTAAAAAAAAGAAAAAGAAATGTGCCTCCAAACAATATCCTCAACGAGAAAACATGCATCAAAATCTACAACAAGGCCTCCAAAGGCCATGTCTTCCATGAACAACCTATTAAAAAGGGTCTTCAAAAATAGTACCAAGTATTCATGCATTCCAAGTGGTAACAAAATTTAATGGTGAGAGGGACATACATGATTGTCATTCCCATCATTCTTTCTCCCTTCGCTTCCTCTCTATATGCATTGGTCCTTCTATCCTCTCTAGGATCTTTGAGTAAGATTTGTTGACTATAACCAATGTTTCCCCCTTGCATTTTTTATGGTGCACTACTATTGTTGTTGTGTTGTGGCTAGTGAATTGTGCAACATTTGTAGAGAAATGAGAAAATGTCTAAAAGAGATATCCTTGGTTCAAGGAAATTTCACCAAGGAAGCCCTGGACGTAGAGAAATGGAGGGTTCAATTTGAATCTCGAGTGAAGTAGGATCAAAATATCCATGACAATTTCCATCTTAAGTCTAGTAAGCACATCCTAGATTTGTGTGATTGGGAGCATGAGTCCCAATCATTGGTCTCCATTTTGAGAATGCAATATCTAGAGTTTGATTCTTCACTCACCATCATGCAAAACACATTATTTCAGGTAAGTAGTTTCATCAATCTCTCATCACAAAATATGCTTCCAAAAGCCTCATGTTGTGAGGACCACCCAAAAGATACTAAGGAGGAACTTGGTTGCACATCTCAGGTGGAATTGATAGATAGTACCCCTGAAGGTTTTAAGTTATTCTTATTGTTATTCATGTTTTGCAAGGCATACTTATGTTAGGAAAATTCAATAGACTCTACCCCTACACGTTTTGGAGCAAGGTTCTTTTGTTTTTTGTGAAATGCATAATCACTAATATGTTGGACCTCTACTAATTGTTAAAAGATGTAAATGGTAATCTTTGGACTATATTAAATGTTGTATGAGTAAATCAATAGTGATTTTTCTATAAATCAAAACTAATCATTACATTAAAAAAATGAGGATTGAATGATATCCTCGGATGTTGAGATACGTATGAGTCCTTTAATCAACTATTCATATTAAACTTAATTCCCTACTAAATCTTGCACTATTGGGAGATATATTTCTTTCTTTCTCAAATCCACTCAAGGGACTGTGGTTGAGGATACATGAATGCTGACAAGTGAAGTCTCTTCAATGTATTGGTTATTATCATATTCTTTTGGCCACTATTATTAATTATGATGTGAAAAGGTTGACTATTAGATCGACGTTTAGTATTGAAGTGGTGCTCTCTCTTTCCATGATATTTACTAGTAAGTCTAGTTGTTGTGTATCAACATTCAAATGTTTAGTAGTTTTGCATTCAGAAAGTCAAATTTTTATCTTCATATTGAGTTGTTTGGGTGATTATGATCTAAAGGGATTAACACTCATTTATGAAATTATTTTAGGCAATTTATGGTACTTGCATCATTTTATGACGTGTTGTCACTGAATTAATGTCAAGATGATACTAATTGATTTTGGGTTAACCTTTAATTTGGTGTTGGCAATATAGAATGACCATACTGATATACAAATTCACACCTCTCCATCCAACACTACTTTCTTATAAAATGAATATATACATTTATGTATGCAAATAATAAACAAATACACACCTTAATTATAATTGTAATGCACTTATTCACTTTTTAAGTGGTGAACAAGTGCATTATAATTATTGTAGAAAGAAGGTTGTGAAGTAATAATGAGATTGAGTACATTATATATAAAAATGATGTAAAGGAGTTGTATGTTGAAGTCCATGCTTATTGTAAAAAAACTTATTCTAAATAGACTTTAAAAGATGTCGTGGTGATAGTTTTATACTTTATGCTATGAAACCATACTTATCTATAAGCGTCAAAGTGTAAGATTAAGAGACAACCCCATATCTTAGAGAATTTTTAGGTGGTGAGTATTTGTATAATGAAGCAACAATATAATCAATAAGATCAATATTGTAATCTTTTTTTCTATCTCATATTTTAGAGAATTTTGAAGCAAGTCAATATTGTAATCTTTTTCCTATACCATATTTTAGAGAATTTTGAAACAATGAGTATTTATGTATTGAGGTAACAATATAATCAATAAAATCATTATACCAGATTTTAGAAAATTTTGAATCAATGAATATTTATGTATTGAGGTAACAATATAATGAATAAAATCATTATACCAGATTTTAGAGAATTTTGAATCAATGAATATTTATGTATTGAGGTAACAATATAATCAATAAACTCATTATACCAGATTTTAGAGAATTTTGAATCAATGAATATTTATGTATTGAGGTAATAATATAATCAATAAAATCATTATTGTAAATTATTGTAAGTTATTTCCTATTTGAAAAAAAAAAATTAACAAAGTAAAATAGCCAAACATAAAATACACTTAAATAGAATCACCTTTATAGAATAATATTGATCACAATACACATTATATAAAAAATATTATTTAAATAAAATCACCTTTATAGAATAATATTGATTACAATACACACTATATAAAAATTATTACACAAGGGATATTAGACTATGTAAGCATATAATTTCTATGCACCAAGTCTCAAGGAGGGTGGTAAAAGACAATGTCTCATAAGAGCATTGAATAAGCTCTAAGACAATTCTCTTGTCTTCTATCTTATCTATACAGCCTGAGTGGGCCTAATGGTTAAGAACATGTGTTTCCTCTTAAGAGGTCACAGGTTCAAATCCAAAGGGGGGTAGGGTATGTATACCTTTGTAGACTTTACCAGTCAAAGCGCTGGGCGGAGGGGAGTCCCTTGTCCCACAAACAAGGGGGTCTCATACACCAAATTGGTGTGCTGGCTTGGCCGTGACCTTAAAAATAGATTATTATTATTATTATTATTAATACATTATGAAAATGTGTATTTAGATACCACGATAAGTGACACTTTAGTTGCATTACAACAACTGTGACAATTTAACATTTGAGAATTACAATTCGTTTTCCACATTGTATTGCATTCCTCTTATTGCAATTTGGAGTTGGGTATTGATAGGTTGCAACCCTTGACAATGACCATCTTGAAAGATATTGTAAAAGAAATTCACATACAATACAAAGGAAGTTTACAAGAAAGAGATGTCCATATTTATAATTGAATAATAGGATACGCCTGTAATTGTAGTAGTGCAACAAAGTGAAAAAAATTATATTAATTTCGATAAATTATTATAATATGTAAATAGTTTTATAAAAGTATAAATTATATAAAATAGTTAAGAGGAAGTGCTTAATATTAATGAAGTATAATAAACTAAAATAAAATAAAGTAGGAATTTTTTCACATAAAACATAAAAGAATTTTCAAAATAATAAAAAGAGCAAACCCTAATGGGATCTAATGTGAAATTATAATCATTTTTGCTAACTATCATGATGTAGTATTAAGATTATTGATCAAATTCTCAATCTATAGGAAGTTCTCCATGCATATTCTAAAAATGTCATTTAGGGAATTGCCTAGGCTTATAAGAGTTGTTGGAACTACCATCAAGGGTAAAATATTTCTTTGTGCTCTTTTAATAGTTAACATTGAAGAACTATTGTTGGAGGAATTCATGATTCTAGTAAGGATAGATCTAGTGCTTATAAGGTCTGGATCTAGTGTTTGAGGAGTGATAAGTGTCACTCTATGTCAATGGGCGGCTCTAAGAGTGTTGGTTGAGCTCTTAGTAGTGAGGGAAGTAGTGTGTCTTCTAACTATCTTGGTATCTCCATCATCTACAAAAGACTTAGTGAGAGATTTTGTACCACTGCCATCAAAGAGAGACCAAAAGAAGGAAGTAATCAAGCAACTTGGCTTAGAAGGTTCCTATAACGTCTACCTTTGGAGAATTTTCTTCTCTTGAAGGAGTGTCAAACATCTCTGGTTAGATAACAAAAAAATAAATATAGTATACCTTCAACATCCTTAAAAAGGAAATACTATCTCACTCAAATGTTGTAGGATTCCAACCTAAGAGAGTGATCTATAGCTAGCATAGGGTTGGCTATTGCTTCTTTAATCTTGGTTGTTAAAATTGGCATCCCTAACCTACCATTTAATTAATAGAGGACATGATTTGGTATTGGTAAATTAGATCTTAACAACCACTTATATCAATATCTATTTGTTTGGTTTATTGTGGTTGAGAGTTATAATATAGTTTTCTTCAAGTTCATGATGGTTATTAGAAACCTCAGATCCCACTACATTACATCGTTATTCAAGCAAATGGGAAGAGACCAATGCTAGAGCATTTTGAATTAACAACTAAGTTCACAAGCATGCAAAGTGAGAACAACAAATATGGCCATCGCGTAGAGGAGTGCAACACAAAATATCATGACATAGATGAATTTAACATATGCAAGAGTGACACAAAAGGAAAGCGTTTGGGTGAACTTAAGCATATCGAAGAAAGAAAAGTGTAGCACGCACATTTCAAACACAGATCACTGCACAATGGGAAATAGAAAAGACCACACTAGATGTTGATGTGATTAGAACTACAAAGGAATGCGTCAAGCATGAGAGAATGATAGGAAGCATGCATGGTGAGCATGCGTGACAAAGAAGCTCAAGGTTATAGTGGAATTTGAAGTGACATGAATGGATCTGAAGAGTTCTAGTGAAATTTAAAGATCCAAATTGGATATGAAGAGATGTATAGGTATATGAAGAGTTTATGGAAACTAAATAGTTAGATAATAAGATAAATAAATATGATTGATGATGTTAGGGTTGGGTTATCAGATATTGTAAAAGATATGGATTAAAGTTATAGTGAGTCAACCAAGAGATAGAGCAGAGTACTAAGGCACACACTAAGAATGTACATGTATATTAATGTTTATTAATGAGAACTAGTAGTCCTATTTCCCTATATCTAAGAAGATGTTTCTTATGTTATGTTGTATGAATGAATGCTTGTCCAATTAAATTATTGTATTGTTTTTTTTGTTTTAATTGTGAGTTGTAGTTTTATATGTTTAGTTTGATCTTTGAGTGAATTTGGTCCATTGCATCATTGACTATGCTATTTGGTATTAAAGAAAAAATAATTTGAATTGCATAAGGAATGAGATTAAACACACAAAAAAAGAAGAGAGCATAGTAATATAGTAAAACCTAATTTCTATTAATGAATAAAATAGTAGAATACTGCAAAACACAAACTAGCTAGAATGGTGGTAGCTTATCTCTAGAGAGAGAGAGAGAGAGAGAGATGTCAGCTACGCTCATTCACAAAAAACTATTACAAGAGTTCGAAAGAATGACCTTTTAACATAAAGCAAGAACCCTAATGGTTCAAAAACCTAACCCTAGGAGGTGAAGTGCCAAAAGGTTTGTGGGCCCCAAGGTGGTTAGTTGATACACCAACTACTCGAGGACAACTTTTGCATAGAATCTTTGTTTGGGGTGCATACTATATCGTTGAAAATATCTCACTAAGAAGTACACTTTTTAGCAAGGTCATAGGAGACCATGGATGCCCCTAGCCCCCAAGTGGCCAAAAAACATCATTTAATTCCTTAAAATGACCCCAGAAGTTTAGGACCTAAAAACCGTAGATAAAAACTGCCAAGGTGAAGAACCGTGTTGAGTTAGTGGAAGAGTTGGGTGGCCATCAATTTCCACCTGGATTAGTCCTCACCTCTTATGAAGTAATTGTCCCCATTTCTTCAAGGTCCCTCATCAGATGGGGAAAAGTTTGTTGAATTTGACTCATGGTGATCCACTTGCCTTTGTGAAGAAGTTGTTCCACTTTGACAACCCGACAGGGTTGTATGATTTGTTAGTGGGTTCCCTTTGTCTTGACATACAAGATCTGATGCAGTGTAGCCTACTCAATGTCGTTAAGATTGAGTTTTGTAGGGGCCAAATGCTCAACAACCTTTGAAGTTTCCAATAGCGGTGGAACATATGGTCAAAGCAGTTCCACATTAAATACCAGGTGCAAGCAAAGGAAAGGAGGAATACTCAATTCAAAAGCATTCTCACCCATATCCTTCATGATGGTCTAAGGCCCATATGGAGTGGTCTAAGGTTCCCGTGGGGTCCCATGAGGCATTCTGTTTGCAAATAAAACCACACCTTATCACCAACCTAAAACTTGTGTCGAACCTGATGTTGGTCATGGCTTTTCTTGTATTTGTCATTGGCTTTCTGTAGGAAATCATGAACCTATAGTTGAATGTGTTAGACCTGTTCAACAAATTTGGTTGCTCTGTCTACCTTGGTTTGAGCATGGGAGGAATCTTCCCATGAACATGCAATGGGCATAGCTACATCAATGGGGACCAATCACTGGAACCCCAATCACACCTAAAAGGGGTTTTGGCCAATAGAGCTTTGGAGGGATCTATTGTAGCTATGTTGAACATAAGGAAGGATTTCATCCCATGTGCATGGATATTTGTAGTTGTACATTCTCAGAATATGCACAATCATTCTTTCAATGACCACTTCTATTTTTCCATTAGTTTGAGGGTGGGAGTCAATGGATTTTGTGAGTTTGGTGTCCATCAATGACCATAAGTAAGCCAAAAATGTACTCAAGACCATGTTGTCACGATCTAAAATAATGGTTTATGGTAGCCCGAAATGAACCCAAACACATTGAAAGAAGAGCTTAGCAATTTCCTCAACGATGATACTCTTCTTGTAGGCTCTCAACATGACCATATTAGAAAATTGATCATTGGCCACAAATACACACTCATTACCATACTTGGTAAAACGTAGACCAAACAAGTAACCTAAGGAGATGGACTCTAGGGCCTATCATGAGTAGGAAGAGGAGTATACAACCCCTACTTTTTAATGGCGGGTTTGGTAATGGCATAAGAAGTGAAATCTGACATACTTGCTAACATCCTAGTGAAGTTGTTAGCACCAAGGTTTTGACAAGATCGTGTGTGCCACACAAGTTCTTCATTGTGTTCACACCATGAGTTTTGTATCATACAACACTAAGATTTAGCGTCTGTTCCAACCATTTTTCTATTGTGCTCGCCAACTAGTTGTGCACTACGTGCAAGGACTTAAAGAATGCATGAATATCAAACCCATGAAGACAAGAGTAATGATTGTAACCATTTTTGTAACTAAACAAGTGGTTGTGGTCAAGGTCGTTAGTGATCTGGAAAGTTTTTTATGATTACCATGCTCATGTAGAGATATAAAGTATGCATGCAAACATGTAAGGGCTGATGGTTTTTGTGCTAGTTCTTAGATGAATTCTAAGTTTATCTTTTGACTAGTCTGTTTTTCATTGTAAGTCTTAGTTTTTGTAATATGTGAGAGAAAGTAGATTGAAATTTGAATCTCAGATCTATGGTTTAGGTTTAATGGGTCTATGTGCAGGCTATAGCCCTCCATGTATATGAATGTTCATTGTGATTAATGAAAGAAGGCATGAGTCTTAAGTTTAGACTTCCTATCATATATTTTGTTTTGAATGTGTGTTGTTATATATGTTAGACTGCATGTTATTCATATGAATGTTGGGATGAATGAATGTTGTCTAATGAAGAGATCTTAGTTGAGTGTTTCATGTTTGTATTGTTTCATCATGATATGCACAAACATTCGATCTCTATGATTGTAATGTGTGTCTTGAGTGAGGCCTTATTCAGTCCTTGAATATTGAATATGCCGACGTGAATGAGGAATTTTTTGGTAAAGCATTTTGAACCCTGGGTTTGAAACCCCGAGCCAACAGAAGCCTCGACCAACAAAATTAATTTTGTATCACAACTAGAGTATTTTCCACACCAAAGTGTCCTTCCACCCAACTATAATGAGCTTCCCAAATTAGCTTCCCACGCTCGCTTGAAGGAATGCAAAGATGGCCCTAATGACATAATAATCCATCCTAGAGATGAAAATATGAAACTGGTGTGCATGCACCTAGTGTTTGATATGTGGAACTGAAGTCAGGATCATTGCAATATAGCTGCGACCACCCGGAGGTCCCATGGCTGCAAGAGTTTAGCATTGTAGTTAGTGTTGCAATTGGAGGGTGATTGAGGTAGTCAATGAATCGGTTGGTGCTACCCTTCTTTTATTTAATGTTCAAGTGGAACTATTGGAGTTAGGTGAACCACTTTTGGTGGAGGTCATTTTGTAACTTTCCCTATGTCTCCATGAACTACAGGGGCTTGTGATCAATGTGGATGAGGGTCTCCTTCCCCAAAATGGAATTCTTCCATTAGTGGCAGGCTTGTAAAATGGAGTACATATCCTTACCATAGGTGGGGTACTTGCAGATGGCATATGAGAGCGTCTCACTATGTTAAGCCATTGGATGGCCATGTTGATTGAGGACTACACCAACCACATAGTCTGAAGCATATGTCTCAATCTTAAATGGTTGTTGCAGATCTGACAAGATAAGTATAGGTTTTGAACATAAGTAGTGTTTCATATCCTTAAATGCATTTTTTTGTGACTCAACCAAAAAAAATTGGCCTTAGATCCACCATTGGTGATGTGGCCCAGGGGAAAATCAACATGAGAAAACCCCAACATGAACCTGCAATAGAATTTAGCAAGGCCCAAGAAATTGCAAAGCTCGGTTAGAGTTATTGGGGCCGGCTAGTCAAGAATGACTTGGATCTTGGTTGGATCCACATGCACACCATGTTCATCCATGATGTATCACAGATATTGGATTCTCTACATGTCAAATGATCATTTTTCTAGATTAGCATATAACTTGTCTTGTTGTAGGGTGTTGAGGACCTACTGAATGTGCTGCAAATGTTCTACCTAAGCTTTACTAAAGATGAGGATGACATCTAGATATATGAACCCAAAAGAATTGGTGGATGGCCATAAGATGTCGGCCATCATCCTCAAGAAATTTGTTGGAGCATTAGTTAAGCCAAAATGCATGACCAAACACTCAAAAGGCCTTGTTTGGACTTGAAGGTAGTCTTCCATACATCGATTTTCTCAATTGGTACCTTGTGTTAGCCTGACTTTAGATCAATCTTACTAAAGTGATTGGCACCCTTGAGTTATTTAAGAAGGTCATCAATCCGGGGAATGGGATATCAGTTCTAGACTGTGTTTTTTTTTTTATATCTATGTTATCAATACAAAGTCACCATGTCCCATCTTTCTTTTGTACCAAAAAAATCAAGCTCTCGCAAGGTGAGGAGCTTGGTTGAATGTGCCCTTTTTGGATTAACTCTTGAATATGGCATTTGATTTATTCATTTTCCAAGGGAGAATGATTGTATACTAGGATGTTAGGTAAAGGTGCACCAATAATCAAATCAATTGAATGCTTGACCTGGCAGTGTAGAGGCACCCCAGTAGGTGAGGTGAAGATATCTTTGTATGATTCCACTACTTTGTCCACTTTCTTTTTTTTTGGAATGAGACCCTCTACAAGGGTTGTCGATGTCATGGTGATATGATATTCACCCTAACAATGAACCATGAAGAGGACAAATTTCCAAGTTTGGGAGATTACCTTCCTACATTGCTTGGTTGTGATAAAAAAGACTACGGTATTTGGAATGACATTTAGTATCCTATAGAGATATCTTCCCAAAGTAACAATGACAGTGCAAGGTCTAGACTCATATACAACATGGTGTTTCTACATATATTTATATCTTAAAAGAACATCACAAAATTCGACTGGGACAACGTCACACAATACTCATCTTTGAATGGATAGATGTTGTAGGACATATAACATTGTTGGCTGACGCGAAGGTCTCATCCCTAGCTCAACCAATCGATGGTGTATCATTGGGGGTGTTGCATTGTCGACAAATTCAATATCTTGATGACCTCGACTAAGATCAGGTTCTTCTAGCTCCCACTATCCACAATGAAATGTAGTGGGGTCCCCTTCACCCACATATGTGAATGGAAGAGGTGTTCCCCCTCCTCAATATCCTCTGACTCTTCTGGTTGTATCTTTGTGGTCATGAGGGTATCACTAAGTTATGAATTGATAATCTACTTTTCATTATCCTACTCCAAATCAGAGTTCAATCCAAGGTCCAACTCTTTGTCCTTAAGATTGGTCAACAATGACTGTTTCAAGTAGCATTCATTAGTGCTGATCCAGGGGATATTTTGGAACTTGCACCACTTTCCAGTGTCCTTTTTTGACTTCCCATTACCCTTATTTTATTTTGGCTTGTAGTGGTTGTATTAAGGTTGGATCTCCTTTCTCTATCCTTTGTTTTATGAGTCAGGTACACCTTCACCATGATTTTGTTGTGGTGGATTGGTAAACCCAAACTCCCACTTATTCCTCTACTTGAATTTTTGCTCAATTTTGACAACGTATTGATAAGTGATTCCTAGCAAGGATATGTCCAAGAAATGCATCTATGTTTGGATGTACATGTGTAGGCACTATGGTACTTCAAAAACATGTGTCACTTAGAGTATCTGATACCTAGCTTTGAGCACAAGGTATGCAAGATATTGGTGTACTCCATCATTCTTTGGTCTTTCTCTTGACACAAAGTTGTCCATCTCATGAATTGGTCATCATAATTTCCAACAGGGTATAATATTTCCTTAAGGTCATCAACAAAGGCCACCCAAGTGGGTCTTGTCCCAAATTCCATAGACTCATCATCATTATGTCTCTCCTAGTAACATTCCCACCAATCGTTGACATGGGGAAGGGCTTTAATGAGTGCGAAGGTGATCTTTTCATTGTCGATTTTTTTTTGAACAAAGTAATAACCCTATAGAAAATTTAACCATTTCTCCAAAGCATTTTCATCTATTTGGCCTTCAAATAAAGGGATGTCAAAGTTGACTTGTACCTTGAAGGGTGTCATACCTCCAAAATGGTTTCTTGTTGAGGGTTCCTTTCCCACAGTTGGCACTCATATGATCTGGGTGAATGTATCCATCATCTCATCCCTTTGTAGCACAAGGGATTCCTCAAGCAACATCTTGAAATGATTTCCTACTCCACCATCTCTCTTTTCTTCCACCATGGGAGGTTGCTTGGGAAAGTGAGAGTTGTATTCCCCAAGTGAAACTAGCTCGAGACCCAACTCTCTATACCATGACCTTGTCAGGTAATTGCACCAAGAAATAGCAAGGCACATATTGCCCTGATACCACTGATATAGATTGTATAGGGAACAAGATGAAATACACACACAAATAAAGAAAAGAGAAAAATAATATAATGAAGCCCAACTTCTATTAATGAATAAAATAACAGAATACTACATAACACAAATTGGCTAGAATGGTGGTAGCTTATCTCTAGAGAGAGAGAGAGAGAGAGATGTTGACTATGCTCATTCACAAAAATATATTACAAAAGAATGAAAGAATGCCCTTTTAACATAAATAAAACACCTTAATGGTCCAAAACCCTACCCAAGGAAGTGAATCACCAAAAGGTTTGCGGGCCCTGAGGTGGTTAGTTGATACGCTAAATTTTCAGGGGCACAAATTTTGCATACAATCTCTATTTGGGGTGCATAATAGCTCGTTGGAAATATCTAACTAAGAAGTACAATTTTTGGCAAGGCCGAGCCATGGTCAGCCTTGACCTTTGAATGGCCAAAAAAAATCATTTAAGGCCTAAAAAAGACCCCAAAATTTTAGGACCTGAAAAGTGTAGATAAAAAATGCTAAGATGGAGAATCGTGTTGAGTCAGTAGAAGAGGTGGGTGGCCACCAATTTCCACATGGATCAAAAAATGAGAATCTTTGAGAGAGGAAATTGAGTGAGAAGAAGGCTTAGAGAATATTACGTAGAGGAATCAAGGGATAACATAGAAAAATTAGTTAGAAGATGCAGAAGGGAAGCTATGAACAAAAAATTACAAGCGTTGAGGAGAAGAATTGAAGACTTGTAAAAGATGCAACAAGATAGAGATGCCAAAGCAATATACTTAGAACCAAAATGAGAAAAAACATGAAGTCAAAGATGGATATGTTGTTACATAGTTTATGATATTTCTAAAGAACAAAAAGGGACTGAAGGTCACGGTTTCCTATTATGAAATAATCCTAAAGGAATAAGAATTAGTGCACTAACTATTTGATATGGAGTGATAATTCAAGAGAGTGGAAGGCCCACAAAGGGTGAAATTTTCCAACATGAATTTGCATGGACAGATTTCCATATGGTGGGATTTTTTGTTGTGCATGCAAGTTCAACATGGTAAAGAGAAGATTCAATGTTGGAGTAAGATGGTCACGAAGCTCTAAGAAAATTCTTACATATAAATTATAAACAATGATTGTTCAAGCATTGTAGAATCTTTGACAAAATGATTAGAGTATACAAGTGTATAAAGGAATTCTGTAAAATATCACTATGCATGAGGCATGAAGAAGACAAACATCGATGAGTTTCAAGATATGTAAATGTTTTGAAGTTAGATATTTAAGATTAAATAAGTTTTCATAAGTTGCACTCAGTTAAGAAAGCATATCGATTAGCACTAAAGGTAGGAGAGAAGTTAGCATGTAAGGACAATAGAAGGAAATTTGGGAGACGAAGAGGTGGTAAAGGTGGAAGATGTTGAAATTTCACACAAAAGGTGGAAAATGTGAACAATGAGAAACCTAAGACGATAGACAAAATAATGTGGTAGGTAGAATTCAAGGTAGAGGCCATGAAAAATTTAGAGGAAGTGGAAGAGGAAATCACAATTACAAAATGCATAAATATTGTTATATTTATGGAGATGATGATCACAAGTCATTTGAATGTCCACAAAAATAAGGTGCACATAGAGGTGAAAAGAGAACTTAGTTAGCACAGGGAGACATGTCAAAGTAGTGACAAACAATCACAATAGAAACATAGCATGAATAAAACCTAATGATGCATAAAGAACGATTATGCTTGAGATGAAACAACTAGCACCAAAAGAAGACAAAATGGATGATAAATAATATATTCATAACTAAATGCAAATATAGAGGCAATTGTTACAAGGTAATTATGATTTGAGTAGTAGATAAAATATAACTATAGTTGAGATGGTAGGGAAAATAGACTTAGCACGACAAAAGAACCCAAACCCAATATGGCTATTTTGGTTTCAACATAGGTATATTGAAGTGATGATGATAGACCAATGTAAGGTGTCATTTAATATCAATGATTCGAAGGATGAAACTATATGTGATGTGATTCCTATGAATGTTTTCCACTTATTTTTGGGAATACCATGGTATTATGATAGATGTGTTGTGCATGATGGGAAGAAAAACCCTTACACCATCACTAGTGATGGAAAGAGATCTCAATGGCTTCCAATGAAACAAGATGAACCCAAAGAGGTGTTATTGTTTTCAATAAAGAAGGATTTATAAGTAATGAAGGAGACATTTATAACAATGTTATGTGATTATGCCAAAGAGTGAGAGAACACAATAAGATAATAGACCAAGGAGAAGTATATCTCTTTAGAAGTGGAGAAGCTAGTGAAGGAGTATAGTGATAGCATGCAATGACATTCCATATGGATTGCCACCAAAGAAAAATATTGCAATGAAATAGATTTGATTCTAGGAGTGCCATTGTTTAATCAAGTAATCCTTACTATTGAGGAGGTTGGATTCCCAATACTCAACAGTAGGGATTTAACCCACTGACATGGCCCAATGAGACTCTTCACTATTTGGTATGGAATAATCCTCAAAGTTAATGGCCCAAAACAATTCGATGGGATTTAAAAGTTCTTTCCAAAATTTATTTTCATTATTTTTATGTTGTTTTAAAAGAATTAGTGCAAAAAATAAGTCAATCTAAAGATTTTGAATAAATTTGTTTTAAAGGGTAAGTTATGGGAATAGTCAATTAAAACATTTAGCATCTTTTAATCCTCTTAAAAGTAATTCATGTAAGAACTAGTTATTGCATGATTATTTTCAAGAAATATACATGTTATAAAGTTGAAAGAGATGAAATTATATTAATAAAAACACTCAAAATTTCTTTTAAAGAAATTTCATATAACAAAAAATTGAAAATGACTTAAAAAAATCAAATAACTATTTCAGATTTATTGAAAGTAACTAACAGTTCATTCAACCATATAAGATAACTTATTAATATTAAAATTCTTACTAAACATATGTGGCAGTAGAATGAATAATCCACGATGATGAACGTTTTAGAAATTCAAAAAACCAAAATGTTTGGACTCCAATTTTTTTTTAATGAATTCAGCTTTGAAATAGTTCTATTGCTTCAGAGAAAAAATCCCTTTGAATAGAGATCGATCTCTTTGTTTATGATAAAAACTAAAAAATAATATAAGAAACATAATAAAAATGCTGGAAACTTAATTCCTTGAAGTTACATTACTTGTAACATTAATGTAAATACAAAGCCTTAGAGGTGATAGGAACAATCACCCATTGGAGAAGACCAAGAGTTATTCATTTATGTATATATACACTTATCTAGCTAATGAAAACCATCAGTGTGGATTTACCATCCTGGCCTATCAGTGATTTCAGAGCCAGCCTTAAATCCATTATTTCCTTGTTGTTTATTTTCCCTCTAGATGTAGAAAACACCTCTCCTCAATCTTGATCGATTCTCTAATCTCTGGTCATTCCATTCTGCACGTCCCATGCACTTTATCTCTAGTTTATTCTCTGCAGCAACCCTAATTTTTCTCATGCACCTCAGAGCATGCATTATTCACTGCCCGACTGCATTTATGTCCTCGACTCCAACTGGTATTGGTATCTCCCACGCTCCTGTCATGGAGCGTGGGAGTTCACCACATTCAACTCGAGTACTGCCGGTTGGTAGCAGTGTCCATGACCTGGTATTTTTCACTGCTCGCTCGACTACAGATTGCATCGCTATGTCTTTTACTGTCATTTCTCGCTCGACTACATATTGCAGCGATATCCCTTTAATTTACTTAGTTAGTTTCTTGCATCTGTAATATCTCTGAGTGACCACGATATGCAAGAATTCCAAATGATAGTGCACTCATCCATTTCACAGACTGTATCTCATCAAAAAGCTCTAAATTATGAGTATTGATGTCATCAGTGAGCATGACAGCTCCATCCAGCTTATGCTCCCTCACAACTCGCAAGCCTTGGCCACACATTCGCACTTCCATCTGATGTCGCTCCTCCCATGACACCGATATCTTCTCATCGAATACCCATCCATTTTGCATTATCGCTAGTATCTATTTGTAGCACCATCCATTATCTTGCCGGTATATATTGTTTGCTACTAATCCTTGGCTAGGGTTTGCCCATTCCCGAGTGTAGAGCTATAGAATTAGATTCTTAGCCTATGACATAACATTTCGGCCTCCAATGGCACCTCTCTTGGTGGCTTATATTCTCTTTATCGTAGATATTTCATAAATATATTCCATATTGGTGCAATGAAGTCAGATTGGCCCAATATTATATCAGTCGCCATCTCCATTTACATTGCCTTGCCTGCTCATACATAGTTGATTTCACTGCCCATTATCACACCATCTCGCTGCCCATTCTCACTCATCTTTAACTGTTAAATCCTAGCATCTCAACACATTCATGTTAAGTATTTCATCACTAGCTTGGTTATTTGATCACCTATGCTACCGGGTTGATCCGGTTATGGTTCCATAATTGTTCATATATGGTTTCAAGCCACGTTTTGGGTTTTGTTTGGGTGGAATTAATGTCCATGCAACCAACTTGAGGGTAATGGTTGGACGTTGGAATTTTCATTTTGTATAGTGTTCTCTTCAAACATCAATGCAAACATGAGCTTTGTCTTTCAAACATCACCAAGGATATATAAAGAATTTTCCCCAGCTTCATACAAGATAAATGTACTATGCGAATTCATGGTGGTGGATGCAATTTGGTCACATTTACTCCATTTGGCAACACCAGTTTTGGACAACAAGGAGGAAGTAGGAGAGGACACACAAAGAAGAAGAATAAACTATGCAAGGGGGTTGGCATAATCCCTGAAAAAAATTTGACCTTCATTGTACCCGTTGTGGAATGAATAGGTCAGATGAAGCCTCCGACTACATAGTTCTATGGCATAAGATCAAAGAAGACAAAGATAGAACCTTAAACATGGTGAAAGGTAAAACACCTATACATTATGTTGTTTCCTATTGCAATATAGGAGTAACTGAAGATCTCTTTAATACTTCATTTGTTTCTTGGGGAGATGCATGGATTCTTGATAGAGGTGCGACCTCCCACATGACATTTAGAAGATATTTCTTCGAAGACTTCGATGACAATGTAGATGGCATAGTGTACTTTGTAGACAGATCGAGTCTCAAACCTTCGGGAATGGGCACCATAAGATTTTCTGGACTCCCAGATTTTGTTTTGCACAATGTACTCTATCTTCCATAGCTGGAAAGAAACTTGTTGTCCCTTCTGTACATCAGACGACAATGCCACTTTGTTCATATGATCAGTAGCAAAGTTGAGATAAGGAAAGATTCTGACAACATGGTTGTCATAACTAGAATAGAACATGGAAGATTGTTGAAGCTGAATGGGACATTTTCCCATAAACAGACTATTGGATACCTCTCTCATCATGACTCGGGTATAATGTCATATGGTCTTTTGTGGCATACTATATTTGGCCATATTAATTATGACAATCTTCTTTTGTTGAAAAATAATGGTGTTTCTGGTCTACCCACCATTCCTAGAAAATTGAAACAATGTGATGCTTGTATTCTTGGAAATCATTGCAAACAACCTTTCCATGATTCCACTTCCAGATCATGTAGAAAATTTGAAATGATTCATTCTGGTTTGTGTGGACATATGCATGTTCCTTCTGCAAATGGAAACAAATATATCATAACTTTTATTGATGATTACACCAGAATGTGTTGGGTATATTTGCTGAAAGACAAATCACAATCTTTTGAAACATTTAAAAATTTTCATGTATGGATTCAAAATGAAGCCCAGTCTTGTATTGGCTCTCTTTGCACTGATAATTGAAGAGAATATACAACCAATGAATTTGAAAGATACCTTTGCCAACATGGGATCAAACATCAAACCAAAGTTCCATACAATCCCCAACAGAATGGTGTGGTTGAACGAATGAACAAGACACTTCTAAATATGGTTCATTCCATGAAGTTTTCCAAGAATGTTAAATTGATGTTTTGGGATGATGCAGTTCTATGTGCAGTTTATGTCAAAAATAGGTGTCAATCTCATTCTATTAGAAATAAGAATCTATATGAAATGTGGTATGGCTACATTCCTTTGTTGAGGCATCTCAGGGTCTTTGGTTCCACCTGCTATGCCTTGATTCCTAAGGAGCAAAGAAGCAAGCTTGATGCAAGGAGTCAAAAGTGAATCTTCTTGGGGTACTCAAATACCACCAAGGGGTATCGTCTTTATGATGAGACAAACAAGAAGTTCATCCTTTCTAGAGATGTGATCTTTCTTGAATCCACCAAGAAAGACAAAATTGTTGAGAGGGAGCTTGATCGTCTCTACAGATTCACTCGTGTAAATACATATCATGAATTTGATGATGAGATTCCACATCTTGAATGGGGGATCCCTATCTTGGGTCAATCTCTAGAATCACCTTTTGAAGCACCATCCTACCCACATGAAGAAGTTCCTGCCACTTCATCTGAACTTGAAGTTCAGTTGGATGATGTGATTGAGAAGATTGAAAAGTTGAGGCTTGATGAGAAATCAGCACCATCTCAATCAGTCAAGCAACCAAGACCATCTCAGAAAGGTCCACCAAAATGGCTCACAAAAACACTTGAAAATTCAAACTCAAAACAAGATGGAGGTAATGTAGATAATTCAAACTTAGGTGATGTAGAATATATGGATGTTTCATATGATTGTGAGTTGAATTTATCTACTAACCTTGAATTGACTTACTTTAAAGAAGCTACTTCTCATGATGAATAGAAAGAAGCCATGCAAAATGAATATGATTCTCTCATTAAGAATGAGACATGGAAGTTGGTGGACCATCCATATGGAACCAAAGCTATTAGCTGCAAGTGAGTATTCAAGAACAAGTACATATTAGATGGATCACTTGACAAGCACAAAGCAAGGCTCGTGGGAAAAACATTGTACAAAAAGAAGGTGTTGATTATGAGGAGACTTTTTCCCCCACAAAAAAATGGGCTACCATCCGCACTCTATTTTCCATGGAAGCACATAATGGATGGAAAATTCATCAAATGGATGTGAAGACTGCTTTCTTGAATGGAGACTTGAAAGATAATGTGTTCATGTCTCAACCAGAAGGCTTTGTTGTGAAGGGAAAAGAACATAAGGTATGCAAGTTCATCAAATCCTTGTATGGCTTAAAACAAACACCACGAGCATGGTATGAAAAGTTAACCGAGCATCTTCTGAAATTGAATTTCAAGCATTTCAATCTTGATGATGCAACTTTGTTTGTCAAGGAAGTTGGAAAAATATTTGTATATCTTGTAGTATATGTAGATGATCTGTTCAAAATAGGGAATAATGAGAATTACATTGTATCCATAAAGAAATAATTTAAGAAAGGCTTCGAGATGACATATTTGGGACATATTCACTACTATTTGGGCATTGAAGTGATACAAAATCCAAAGTACATATTCATCTCCCAGAATAAGTACATTGGAGAAATATTGAACAAGTTTGGCATGACTGTCTGCATTCCTATTTCTACTCCAATGGAACATAATTTGAAACTCACATCAAAAGAAGGGAATGAATTTGAGGATGCAACCAAGTATAGACAGTTGTGGGAAGTCTTATCTATCTTACTACAACCAGACCACACATTTCATTCGTTGTTGGCATTCTTTCCATGTTCATGCAGAAGCCTTGTGAAGGACATTGGTCTACTGCAAAGAGAGTTCTAAAATACTTGAAAGGAACTCAAAATTTTGGACTCAAGTACTCTAAGGTAGATGACTTCAACCTGATCGGATATTCTAATTTAGACTTTGATGGCGATAAGGAAAATGGAGTGTCAAATTCAAGTTATCTCATGAGTCTTGGATCAACATTTATCTCCTATAGATCACACAAACAATCAGTCCCAACAAATTCCACAACAAAGGCAGAATATGTGGTAGCTGCAGAAGCGAAAAAGGAGATTGTGTGACTTAGGCAAATACTTGAATATTTGTCAGAGAAACAAGTAAATTCTACTCCTCTTCTAGTTGACAATACTTCTACAATCAAGTTGGCCAAAAATCCCAGATTCCATGATTGAACCAAGCACATCAACACAAAGTATCACTTGATTCGATATCATGTAGAGGAAAAGACTATTCACTTAATACATTGTTCCACAAATGAGCAAATTCCAGACATCTTCACCAAAGCGCTTGGAAGAGAAAAATTTGAGAAGTTCAGAATGATGCTTGGACTCACACACACCCGTTTGGATTAAAGGGGGAAATGTTGGACACGTAATCCCTTGAGGTTGTGTTACTTATAACATTAATGTAAATACAAATCATCATAGGTGATAGGAACAATCACCCATTGGGGAAGACCAAGAGTCATTCATTTATGTATACATACACATATCGAGATAATGAAAAGCAATAGTGTGGAGTTATCTTTTCTGCCATCCTGGCCTACCAAAAAGCTTAAAACATTGTATGTTATTATGACTCTGGTGATCTGGATGATTCAACCAATACATGCTCAACATCATAGTTGGACACTGAACGAAAAATTATTCATGCAACTGTGGATGTGCGAACACATGTTGATCCATAGGTATACTTAAACTTTCCTTTTCATGCTTGAAACATTGAACATATTTTTCTATTTTTGGAATCATAAACCCTAATTTAGAAAACGTCTTGATTTTATGAACCGATAACTTTTGCACATGGCCATGTTCTATCAATGTAATCCCTATGATCTCATCCTCAAGTTTTCTCACCATCTTCTTAAAATATGATACCACTTCATCAATTGGCTAAAATTCTACAAGTTGGCTTAAACTAGGTAACTATCTTTAGACATGGATTTTTTTAACAAACTACCACAATTCCAGACATGTTAACCATTCCTCATCTGCTTGATTATTTGATATTATAACCAATTCCCTCTATTACTGTGTTGATCTTTGTATTCATGCTATTCCTTTCTCTGTCAAGGCCTTGATGCCATTATCTTCTTCCCCATGGGCCTTCTAAATTTCTTCAATATACTCAATTTATTTTTGCACTTTGGATTATTTCTCATGCCATTTCATGATCTCTTTGTGAACTACTTATATTTGTAGAGTTTCTTCCTAAATCTATGCTATTTTGGTGATAAAACTCATTCCTATCGGCTCATTTTTCATGTCTTCTTCAAGAATATCATGTACAAACTTGGTTACAATATCAGGAGATCACTTGTAATAACTTACTTGATTTATTAAGGATGCAATATCCCTTCTCATTTTCTCTGTCTCCTTGTCATCATCTTTAGCCTTGTCAATAATAGAATGAGAAATTGGTACCCCATCATATAGGAGTTCACTAATATTTTCTCTCTTAGTGTCCATCAAAGGCTCTTATGTAGTGCATATCACAACATTGTCTATATCTAGTCTTTTTCTCTTTTGTGTTATCTTGAAAATAAATTTCCTTCGGTAATTGTAAGTGATGGATTATAGATTAAAAATTTCCTCTATAGTTTATGAGATTGGTTTATCACCCCATGATAGAATATTTTGGAGGCTTCCAGGTGATCCGAAAAGATCTTTTAAACGACAATGGTTGAGTTTTAAGTATGAGTTATTAAACCATTTAGGAACTAAATGAAAGAGGAAGAATTAAAGAGGAAACATAGCAGCCATATGATAATATACAGACCTGAAAATAATCATGAAGAACAACAAACCACAAAACACCAAAGTGATAATAGAGTTCGACAATCTCGCCTACGTCTCTGGGCCTTTGTCTCAGTGGGTGAGGCTTTCTTATTTCTGTTAAAAGATTTGAAAGTACATCACAACAGTGCCAAAAATGTTACAAACTAATTTGGTCTTGTTCTACCATATCTCAATAACCCAACAAAACTGACGACACTGAAATCGGATGAACGGAGCTCCCAGAAATGGCCGGCAAAGGTGCTCTCCTCAATGGCTTCCCTGCATAAAAATGGCTTTGGCTCAACAATCCTTCAGCATAAACCTATTATAAACCTCCTCCTTTTGATTGAAGAACCTATGGTTTTTATAGGCCTGAAGTTGGTAACAACCTCCCAACTTCTTCCCAAGATCTGGCCTAAAAAAGGGCCCAATATCCCCCAATATTGGCCAAAATCCCTTCAAATTGCTGAGAAAATCAATTAAAACTCTTAATATAAAGTTTGAAAAATCACTTTGGCTAAATAAAAGGGTGAAACCCCTAAAATATGGGCTCTTGGTCACTTGGCGCGCTCCATGTGGCCTAGGGATAAATGCTGGGCGCGTTGGCCCCTTAACCGCTCCCTCCTTGGTTGCATTGGTAGCCATATGCCCTTATCTTGGAGCTCCACGTGCTAATTCTGCTAGAATAGCCCCTGGTTGCAGTCGGTGGTTACACCCCTTGGTCGTCGGGCTAGTGCAGCCGACCGGGGCTAACCCCTAACTCCACGCCAACTGTTGTATCCAAGTCATATGCGATCCCCATACAATCATGGCTAATTCCAACATATCCACCAATCCAAAACCGTGCGCCAAAACATAAAGGGTTGGTCACATGTTGCATAGTCATATGGTGGTGTATGCCGGGGGCTATACCCATTGGAATTCTCGTGCTATAAGTCTACTGAGTGGTTATATGGTGAAGTCATATGGATTGGGGGCTGGGGCCTAGCCCCAGCCCTAACCTCCGCCATATTACAAAACCTTTCAAGTTAAATATAAACAGAGATGTATAGGGTTAAGAAACATAGTGTAGGTGGGTTGGTAGCCCAGCCTACATAAAGTCTCAACCGCCCAGGGAGGTCACGGGTTCGCACCCAGTGGACTCCAACAATTTTTTCCAAAACATTAACCAACGGATGGGTGCCACGTGGCAGCCCATGACTGGGCCACGTGGCACCATTTCATTCACCCACATGTATGCCACGTGTCCAATGTTGATTTGTCCACATGTCTGCCCAGGTGTCTTCCTAGTCACATTCCCTTGTACCTGCCATGTGTTGTACGATTGTACAACCCTGCCACATCAGCCATACGAACGTGCCACATGTCACCCTTGCAGTGGTGACACATGCACACTTTGATTGGTACACCTGTACCTGTCCACATCAACATCCACTATACCTTGCCATGTCAGTTGTACGACCGTACAACATGTACAGTCATCTGCCACGTCAACACTGTATGGACTGTACAATCAACATTTTTTTGCTTGTTTGACGAAATGAACAGACCGTAATATATTGAGCATATGATATCCGTTTGAGCCTTTTCAAGTTGCGTTGGGTTCGTATCGATGAGGCCTACACACATGTCTGTTTTTAATCCCTTCTAAGAAATTTTATTTTTAGGCCTTCCTGGACCCATTTTGGTCCCTAGATCCAATTATGTATCACACCTCCCCATTGTTAACGGGTAAATCGATAGATGCAGACGTGATCTAATCCTCCTAGATCCACCTAGATCTAGAATAAAACGAGACAGGACAAGACACTTTCCCTAGGTTACGATCATTGAATTTAATTACCAAAGGAAGAATAGGTAACATACCTTATGAATCACTTCCTTATGTCTTTGTTGGTCCTGCTTTACTCCAATGCTCCTGAGAGATCAGATCTATAATAACACAAATCAACCAATATGAAAGAAGCAATAATGAAATTCAATGACAACCTAAACATGTGATCAAGGAGTCATGTAATAAAATACCAATCATTTTATGGGAAATGGACATGCCACCGTATTATATTAATGAAAGGTAGAAGATACAACCGAATCGCCTTGATGTCACAAGTTCCCTTTCAATGGCCCTTCGTTCTGACACACACATATATTTTCTCCGCTCTTTGTATGAATATTTCTCTCAAAATATTGATGGATGAATGGAGACCTCAAGCATCACTTGAAATAGGATTCTTCACACAGTCTTCAGCCTATTCTTTCTTCAATCTCTATGCTTCTTTATGATTGTATCTCTAACCTTTTCCATGAGAATCCTATCATTATATAGGAGAAGCTGAAGTGGTTAAAGAGATGAGGATGATCCCTTCAAATCAGAGAAGTCAGTAGGATTGTAACCAAACAGATGCCACCTTATGTTTCTAAAAGATTCCAATTCTATAAGCTACTATAACTTCTTTCCTCTTTTAGTTTTAAAGCGCCGCTGCGACTTGCCTATATATCATCCTGTGGAAATCTCGTGGACTAGCTATAGTGAAGCATGTGGAAATTAGGGATTTCTGCACTGTGTAAAGGGAGCTTCTTGCGATGGCCTTGTTATCACTGAAATTTCGTCCGAAAATGGTTACAAGAATCTAGCATCGTCAAACACTTATGAGGTCACCCATGGACCAAAATTACCACAAAATCATTTCCAAAAGGTCCAAAACTATACAACCAGTGATAAAATTAAAGTGCGCTATGACTACACAGGGCGTGCGTGCACATGCGCTATCCAGAAATGCAGGAAAAGAGCACATGCACACAATGCACGACCGTGGTCGCTAAAAGCCGCGCACATCTAAGAATGACACATTTATGAGATTGGTCAGCCTCCCACCCACTTCTGGTTCAACTTCCAAGTTGATTTGACACCCAAATCTCGACTGAATCCGACTGGGTGGCTGGTCAAAGACCTAAAAATGCCCTAATTAGCCTCTTTTCACACTACAAGATGGTTGCACAATACCTCAAATAAGTGATATCAAACAATGCCATGGGTGCACTTCATTTTCAAGGAATTTATTAGCAAAGTTATGTTGCTGCTATTCTCTTGAGGAATCCTCTATTCTCATCAAGGGTATACTGGCACCATTACATTGGGCAATCCATCTCACCTCTTGAGTGGATTAGCTTGGGATTCTTTCACCATTTCTTTTTCAAAGTTGTAAGAAGAGCTTAGTTGTGGGGGTCCAAGAGCCCTCCCTTGGAGGAAGAAAGGACCCAAAGTCCTCTTTCTTCTTGGTGTTTTCTTTCAATAATATAATCCTTGCCATTGGTGACATGAGTCTTATTGTTTCTTTGTTCTTATGTCCTTATGCTCAATAGTTTAGTTGTTATTTTATTTCTTAGTTTAATTCTTAGCTTAGTCTTTTATGTTTATTTCTCTAACTCTTTCCTTACTGCTATCTTGCTTAGCTGACCCAACTAAGCTTGTAAGCACTTCTGTTTTGCTCATTCAGGTGGCAAAAGAGGTGCAATAGATTGGCGACTCCACTGGGGAAAGGTATCAATTTCCTACCCCATTTGGGTTATTTTAGCTCTTCTTTTTGTTTACTTAACCTGCATGTACCATAACCGGCCCAAGCCGACCTACAGGAAGCCAAAATTCATGCTGAATTGAGAGAATTCCATCCATAATTTCCTTTACAGTTGTGTGTCTGTTGTGCACAGGTTTATCAGTCCACATACATGCATCATGTGCACATGCACCAAAGTCATTGTGTTGTTTAGCACCCTCTGTGCACCTACGCCCAAAAATCCTTTTCAGTTCACGCACAGGCGCTCAATGCGCCTCTGTCTACTCTGGGACCCGTGCACCTATGCAAAAAAATACACATTGTAAGCCTTTTTGTGATTTGGGGAAGGCCCCTTGTTAAGGTCCTAACCCGCACATAGGTAGATCAATGTATTCGGATGTCATAAAGGTATATATTAATAAGACCTTTCAATAAAATAGAATAAGGTGGATGTAAGAAGACCTAATAGAAGCTTCCGCTTCTAGAAGGATCTTCCTCTAGATGCTTCTCTTAATAGACATATTTAGTATAAATAAGAGTTGAGGGTATGAAAACCCTAGCTTGGAGATTATTGTAACAGAGCGCTGCTCG
>ML837906.1:54018-67388 GCA_009831015.1 Picea engelmannii | reverse complement strand
AGAGAGAGAGAGAGAGAGAGAGAGAGAGAGAGAGAGAGAGAGAGAGAGAGAGAGAGAGAACCATTTAAGCTAATTGGTATTTGAAGGACCCCCCCCCGTAATTGATATGTGTATATATACACACACATACACAAATCTATATACATTTGTGTGTGTGTGTGTGCATACATACATGCAAGGGAAGAGGATGAAGTATATATATATATCCATTTGAAAAAACTAGTGTGTGTGTGTAAGGTGTTGTCCCCTAGGTTGTTCCCATGTCTCTCACTCAAGGTCTCAATGTCAGGGATACGATACGTAGGAACACCTTCCTATACCACTCTAGGCTTTCGAGCTAGTACTTGTGCTATAGGGAGGTTACCCTCACTTGTCTTAGTTTGTCACCCTATAACAACTTTTTAAATGAAGCTTTGATTGGATTCATTGTAGAGACAAATGTGCATGAAAACTATATCTACAACTGTGATGGATGTCGTATTTTCTTTGTATTGGGCGAAATGGAAAAACCCTTAGAGATTACTTAAAGTAAAGTTCATTAACCCAATGTAGAAAAGCACCTTAATCACACATATGTATTCACAAGACCTTAAATGAAGCTTTGATTGGATTTATTGCAGAGACAAATGTGCATGAAAATTATATATACAACTGTGATGAATATTGTATTTTCTTTCTATTGGGTGAAATGGAAAAAACCTTAGAGATTATTGAAAATAAAGTGTTAAATTATGAGATTGATTTCTTATGCAGATTAATTCTTTTATTTTCTTCAATACTTTGATTCCAGCTTAATACACTTCAACAATACCAAATCATAACCGAATAGCAATAACTATGTAGATAAGTAAGCATGCACATCAACAACACATATTCCCCAGGGAAACCTTGTATAGGGAGAAAAACCCTAGCAAACGATATTCTTTTATTGCATTAATAATCTAAGATCACTTACAAATATCCACCATGAATGTTATGCTCTTAAAGAGATTGCCAAGATGACTCTCAGCTGACAAAGATCTAAGAGACCTTGTTGAAATACACCTCTGATATGTTGCTCCTATTGTTGATATACAACACTGATATGTTGTTGATATACGCCTCTGATATGCAACCTTTATTGTTGATATACATCATTGATATGCTTCTTTGGTATGTTGCCTCTTTATCACTGATATGCTCCTCTATTGCTTCACCCTTAACCTGCATATCAAAACCGTGTTGAAGAGAGGGTTCAACCTCTGCTTATATAGGCTAAAGAGGGGAAGAGGAGAGGCTCGAAATAGTAACTTGTTTGCATGATTTAATCATAACTCATCTTCATACTTTAGTTCGAACTTAGAACTAGACTTGAGACTCGTATACTTTAGTTCGAAAATAGAACTAGACTTGAGACTTCAATTACAACTCAACATTACACTTTAGTTTGAAAATAGAACTAGACTTAAGACTTTTGTTGCAACTCAACATTACACTTTAGTTCTAAAATAGAACTAGACTTAAGACTTTAGTTACAACTCAACATTACACTTTAGTTCTAAAATAGAACTAGTCTTGAGACTTTAGTTGCAACTCAACATTACACTTTAGTTCTAAAATAGAACTAGACTTAAGACTTCAGTTACAACTCAACATTACACTTTAGTTCTAAAATAGAACTAGACTTGAGACTTCAGTTACAACTCGACTCTTTACAAGGAAATTCAAAAATCTCTTCATGGTGGATAATGTTACACGTGCCAATGCACTAGATCAATACATTTATATCATTTGCAATATTAGGAATATCATTTGTTTCTAGCTGATAAGGATTTTATATTCAACCCAACTTTTGCTAAATGCCTTGACTTTTGCTCATGGCTTACAAGGCTTTACTAGGTTCACAGAGATTGTACGTTCCCCCTAACTTTTGCACTAGTCTGTCTATGCTCACAGAGGTTGTACGTTCCCCCTGACTTTTGCACTAGACTGTCTATGCTCACAGAGGTTGTACGTTCCCCCTGACTTTTTCATTAGACTCACATAACATCTCATTTGTCCTGACTGTTGGTTTGACTCGCAAAGGTTGTACGTTCCCCCTGGATTTTGTCAATACCTCACAAGACTGGTTGATTCTCCAAACCTCCCTAGCTAGCCTCAGGGTGGCCCATATGGCCTCTCATTGGAGAATGATTGTCAATGTTGCCAAATTTAACATAAAGTTCATTATCCCAATGTGCCAAATTTAACATAAAGTTCATTATCCCAATGTAGAAAAGCACCTTAATCATGCTTCTGTATTCACAAGACCATTACTAATGGAAAATGAAATGCATCACAAGAAGAAGAAATATATTACTTTTTCATTTAACAAGTACATTTCACATTAAAAATGAAATGGGTAAGGCAAAGTATAGATCCATTCATTCATTAAACAGAGTAAATAAGACTAAATTTGGAGGAACACAAGAATAACTTACTTGAATTATTACTTCACCAATGGAAAAGTACCTTGGTCCCAGTTTCACAATAAATTGAACAATTCTTTAAGATACAATAAAGGAACCATATGGGAACTATAAAACCTTATTCATGAGCCTTTATTTCTTCTTTCTAAAAATCTTGAGCTCACAATAGTGCTTACAGATTAGGAGACAATGAGAAAAGAAAGAATGCAGAAAAAAATGTGACTGATCATCCCAACATGGGGTTAGGGAACAACACAATATGAAAAGGATTACCTCTCTCTCTCAAAATTTCAGTATCTTGATGGTATCGATATTCTCAATGATTTTTCTGTTGCTAATTGTAACATACCCAATACCCTCTATGCATTGTTGAGGATACATGGTACTTCTTGAAACCACAAATTCCACCAACTTCTTTCTCTGATACCGAATTCCTCATTGTCCTTCTATTATTTGATTAATGTATATAAGCATGATAATGCAAGCTTATGCAAACACAATTGAATCATTCATAGTTACAAATCTAGGCTTTTACTTGCAACTAAAACCACATTCAATTCATATCATTAACTAAATTAATTCACATAATAATATCAATTCAACATAATCATAAATAAATTAGGAACACTTATCTTTCTGGGAATCACTCACCAATTGGTTGCATATATAGGACATTCCACCTAACTATAGGCTCTTTATTGCACATAATCTCTCTACAATGAGGCCACCCCTGAGATGATGCTATGAGTCCACAAGGGAGAAGTCAACTATGGCTAGCTCTAACTCTCTTCACACTACCCATTTTCCATAATTTCGAAATTTGTAACTCCTAAAACTATCCCAATCCATTAGCTCTCTTTCCCCCATCAACCTTCACAACCTAATGAATGAGATCCCCTTCTCTACCATGCAGTCCCTTGGGATATCCCATTTCCCTCCATGGCTCTAGCACAAACCGACTAGGGAATCTCATGGTTGGGGACTCCAAGAATTCTCAACTGCAATTAAGTTTACTTAATGACTACAATTTCTCCTTACCCATGGTCACAATTTAGTCATGGTTTCATGGTAGTGGATTTCCATATTTTTATCACAACCATCTTATGGAAGTTCAGGATTGAAGAAAACAACTTCATGTAGAATGAACATCCATTATCCCCTTGCACGCCAAAAATTCACATATTATATTTGCCTGCATGGGAGAAATCACATGTCTTCATGGGAAGCCCATGTATCTCCCTAAACCACCAATTCCAGCGTGTGAGGTATTTTTATTATTATCAATGTACCATTTGCATATTACATCATATACATGTACACATTTCTATTATGGGGGATAAAAAATGGGGGTGTTACATTCCGCTCCTCCTAGATTTTGCACCATCCTCAATGCACACATAGACACAATACTTTTTACATTGAAATTTCAAAACAAATGCGGGTGTGCATCATCCATCTCCCATGTGCAATGTTCTCATGTTTGTAGGGATACTACATTATTTCTCTCCTTGGAATAACACCGTCATTGATGTTCCTTTATCTAGTACTTAGGTCTTGTCTTCATTCTTCAGTTATTCATATAACAATCACCAAGAAGTACATGCTTGTTATAGTCATTGTTATGTAGCAATTATCTTATTCACAGGAGTTCTCAACTCCACAATGTAAGCATGTATTCAAAGATAAGCATGTAATCTTATTTTCAATACTTCTCTATATGGTTATTTCTCTATTTCACAAGGCTACCATGGGCAAGAGTTTATCTAACTATCCTTTTTGACACACCCTTCTTAATTCCAACTATCATGCCACATGATTTTTTTTTTTTCACAATAATTTCAACATTTCAGTGGTCAACATGTTATCTGCAATGAGATATGACACACTCATTCATTTACATAATGCATTTAGAAAATGAATCCAAGAACATATGCCAACATGTATGTGTGCATAACCATAAATTTGCACACTTACATAACTACTCATGCACATGTAACATCCCACAACTTAATCGAGAAACATTGCCACGTGAAAATACCCATAAATTCGAAATTTTATGCTAACTAATCCTTTAGCTTACCAACTACATGAATACACACAGATTTAAGCATTAGGCTACCATTAATTAAATGCATTTACAACATGTTGAATAAACATGAATGCAACTAATAAATTTACTACAACAACATATAACTCATTCTCATACATAGAGTAAAAACACATAACAATTAACTCATAAACAACTTAGAAAAAAACATAAATACACTTGTCTTTTAAAAACAGTTTTGCAACAAGTTGCTTGGGATGGATGTTCCACCCAACCATAGACTTGTTTTTCTAGATATCAACAACAAGTCACCCTCGATCTGGGGATATGAATCCATAAAATAGGGTGTTTCTCATAGTCCACTCGCAAATCAGATGTCCCACAACCCACTGATATTCTCCTATAGATATCCTGAATTTCCTCCAACTCTCTTCCTCTTGACCTACCCAACCCAAGGAACGTACCCCTTCACTGATCTCAATCCATCGAGCATCACATTCGTTTATCATGGTCTCTCTGGCACATGTAACCATGAATATCACTATTGGGAACTCAAGGGAACTCATTGCTAGGAAAACTACTAGTAAACAAATAGCAGTAACTTGTTGTTACAATGCAACTCACACAAGAGTTCACTCTTTCGGCCTGTTATCGCACAATTTGTTGTTAGGATAAAAGACGGATGAAAAGAGGACAAACTGGCATAACTGAACCAATCCCACCCACTGTCACCTCGATGGGAGGTTCTTTCTATTTAGGGAGGTAAGGCCCATGGGAGACGTCCTCGGTGACCTGGGGTTTTGAGAAGGCAAAAGGTTTAGCAAGGCTAAATGATAATAATCCCCCTCACAAGTCACCACCTGATCATAAAATCTGGCTTATAGCCAATAAAGATAACTGGAAGTAATAACCAATAAGATCACCTGCCTAAGACAAAGCAACAATAAAACTGCATGTGGAAGCTTGCTTGCTGGTTAGTACTTCATATAATCAACAACTTTTCTGATAATAAGAAATTGAACAATAAATATTGACAAAGTCAATGTTTGTACAATAACAACGGTTAGAATAACACTTCTCAATAAATGTTAAAGAAACTTGGCATTCAATGTAACAATTTAACACTTCATCCAACCATTCAGTTGCTTTAAAAGTAAAACGATAGCTGCACAAAGGTGTTTATAGCACAATAAAGATGACGACATTAGTAAGGTTAGTAGAGTTCGTCTAGGCTAGGATTAGTATGATTAGGGTTTGTTCAAAGGTATTGGAAGTTTGTGAGATCAAGTCACTCAACACACACGACCTTAGATCAGTGCGTTCCTAGGGTATATGGAGTCAAAGGAGGATGCACATGCTGAAGGATCAAGTGATAGTGGTAAAACTAAGGATAATAGAGTTAAACCTTGAGGTGTTGATATGGCAAGGCCTCAAGGGTGAAACCCTAGGGGAGAGAGGCTCACTTCGGTGTAGGGGAACTAGGCATCAATGCTCTCTCCTCCTTCCTTTTCTCAATGGCACCTGTTGTTGGTCACTATAATTGCTTAGTTAATTCAAACAATCAAGTGATACATAAATTGTCAACCTAGGGAAGTCTATTTATTTCAAAGATAACCACGCATTATATATGCTCAATTCCAAAAGCAACTTAGAGTTGAAGTAAAGGAAACTATATTAATCACACTTGCCTTGAATGAACTGAAGTTCTGACTTAAATTACAGGAAAGCAACCTACCTATTGCAGATCTTAAAGATTAATCTAAAGAATCCTGGATTACATTAAAATAACATTTGCAACAGGAAAGAACAACTATTCTGTAACCAGAGAACATGACCCTTACTCTCAAGTAGAGACTTCAACACCTTATTCTGATTAACACTCTTTCATGAAAACAGTAATGCAGAGAAAGATAACTCTATCTAACAGAGAACAAGGCCATCTAATTCCTTCCTTTCTAAGCAGGAACCCTTAGCCCTATTTCTGATTAGCACACTTGTGAAAAATAACTGAAATCTACAGAGAATAGGACCTCCTGATTCCTTCCTTTCTGAGCAGGAACCCTTAACCCAGTCTCTGGCTAGCACACTTGCAGAAATAATTGAAATCTACAGAGAACAGGATATTCTGATCCCTTCCTTTCTGAGCAGGAACCCTTAACCCAGTCTCTGGCTAGCACACTTGTAGAAGTAATTGAAATCTACAGAGAACAGGATATTCCGATCCCTTCCTTTCTGAGCAGGAACCCTTAACCCAGTCTCTGGCTAGCACACTTGCAGAAGTAATTGAAATCTACAGAGAACAAGATATTTTGATCCCTTCCTTTCTGAGCAGGAACCCTTAACCCAGTCTATGGCTAGCCTCATAAAATCATCACACAAGATTGCTAATAAAAAGAATCGTGAAAATAATGTAACATTCAATAAACTAAAGTTCTTAACAAGACAGAGTTCAGTAGTGTTTCAGCAAAGCATAATTCATTAAAAGTAGTGTTTCAGCAGATGAAAGTTAATCAAGGCATAAACATAAATTACACTAACACACTCTAAGACTAACGGGTGAATCTTGTGAAGAAGGTGGGCCCTTCTCACAAGATTCCCCTGAAACGAGAAAGCTAGAGAAGGATACTCAAAGCAGTCTTTTATTCATCTATCAAAATATCATGTTACAATCTAGAAATGAAAAATACGTCCCTCTCTCTTGAAGCTTTCTTAATACATAAAACTTGGATCCTTCGCATGGTGATTTCCTCTTATTTAAAGAGGGAATCCCTTCGATACAATTGATAAAAAATTACAATGTGTATCTAAGTCCTATTCTTAGTCAGATCGACTTTCTAAACCAGAATAGGATGTCCTAGTCTCGCGCAACAGAATGCTATTGCAAGTACTGAATGAGATGTCGTTGTTACGGCTGGAGTAACAGTTTCTTCTCGTTGCTGCTGATGCTGTTTCAGCATCGCAAATCGTGGGCTGTTTCAGCCACGGGATTTGCGCTTTGTTGTAAGGTTGTTGTTGACCGCTGACTGTGTAACGACTTCCTTTGTGTTTCGGCGTCGTCGATCCTGGGCTGTGTAACGGCTCTGTGTTTCAGCATCTGCGATTGTGGACTGTGTAACAACTCTGTGTTTCAGCATCTGCGACCCTGGACTGTATAACAGCTTTGTGTTTCAACATCAGGCCTCAAAATGCTAATCTACAGTTTGAACTGTTTAAGCACTTATACATTTCTAATCAATGGTTAAGTACGAGAATGATGTAAAATATTATGCAAAACAGATTAAACGTATAGTAATGAGAAGGGGCATTTGTATACCTTTGGAATGATCAGATAAAGTGATAGTATGAGTTTAAATGTGGGTGATCAAGAGTGTAATAGTGGCAAAAAGTATAGGCAAAAAGGTACATTGTGTGGTCCTAACATCCCCCCCCAACTCAAGGTGTTGCATGTCCTCAGGCAACGTCACTCTAAATCAGAGTCTGGATACCGACTCTGAGCGTGTAAATTACTCAAGCAGTAGCTCTTGGAGGTACTGTCCGTTGGCGTTCTGAACCCTTGGACCTGCTGTAATCTTTGCCATGCTGTTATTTCTGTCTTCTTAGGCAGCTTATAACTGATTTAATACCTTTCTATTGGCAACCAGAGGATAGGAAAATAAAACCGGTACCCTATCCAGTTTTCAGCACAGTGCTGAATACACTGGATGTAGTTAGGTACCCTGGAAATTGCTACCTCAAGGTTGGTAGGATTAAAAGGATTGTGTTCTTGTCTCTTTTCAGTGGATTGCTGCCAAAACAGGTGATTTGCCTGGAGGGCAGGAATCTCTATGGATCTGATGATGTGCTGACAGTCCTGGAGTACTGCTAATTGTAGCTGCTGAACATGTTTAGTCACCCCTGGTTTCTTTAAGAACTCATAATATTCTGTGACAAAGGTGGCTGCCTTCTGAGGTTCTGGTCTTATCCAGAGGAGGCGATTATCTTCATTGTGCTTGGCAGCCAAAAAGTCATCTCGCCAAATGATTTGATTGTGGAGAAAGGAGGTGAACGCTCGAATCTGAATGTCCCCAACAAGAGGATTGAGGTTCAGCTGCCTGTTCTCAGGGATGGATTCGTTGTGGAAATATGCCTCACAGAGGAGGTGCCGATCTCTAGCAGATGCTTCTGTGAAAGTTTTGACAAAGTCTGTTGGGTGTAGTACTGCATAAGATTTGCCTTCTATAATTGATTTGATCTGAAACCATGTGAGTCACTCCATAAGGAACAAGGAGTAGTTACAAGATGGCTTTCTTGTGGCCAATAGCTTTTGTGTCAAATCAAATACCCGGGCCATTCTACCTTTTAACTCCTTGTTCTGTTTCTTCAGGGCACGAGCTTCCTCACGTGTCTGCTCTAGAGCTTCCCAATTTGAGAAAGTGTGATTTATCCAATTTTGTCTGTGCACTTGCAGGCTTTTGGCCTGTGTTTTAGCATATTCTTTCTTCCATTTTTGTATTGCTGCCTGCTCATCCCATAGCTGAGTCTGTGTTTCAGCGTTGCAAGTAGTGGGATGAGGTAAGGTCTGAGTAGACTGTTCTATAAAAGTGGGGAGATTGATCTGGATGGGGGGTGTGAACTCCTCCATGGGTATTGTCTGTACAACTTTGTTGACAAAGGTAGGGGCTTCTTTTGTTGCAATGCAGGGCTCAGTCTTGAACTTGGGAGGACCTGCTGGTTCTTGTGTTTCAGCAAGTTCTTCCTTGACTACAAAAGGTGAAGGAATAGGGGTTGCTCCTGTTACTGGGACTTGAGTTACCTTATAGCCCGCTTGATAGTAAATATCCCCACATTGGCAACACATATATTCTTTATACGTGCTTTCTGTAGTCTCTTCTGACAAGGTTGTTGTACGAGCCAAGGTGTACAAATTTAGTTCCTTTTCATATGCTTCCTTTGCCCTGGCTAATTCTTCCTTATATGCTTCCAGTTCAGACTTTAAAAACTCGTTTTCCTGCAATACAGAGGCCATTGTTGGTTCTGGTTGTTGTGGAGCAGCTGCAGGAATGGTAGCTGAAACTTGTGTTTCAGTTTCTTGATGTAAGGAAAGTAATGTTGCAGCGCCCTGCACCTCGGATTCCTGTATCTCCATTTCAATGTCAGTAGTTGGTTCTTGTGTTTCAGCCGTAGCTGGTTCTTGTGTGGCAGCTATGGTTGGTTCTTGTGTTTCAGCCACTGAATAGGTAGTTGGTTCTTGTGTTTCAGCTACTTTATTCGAGGAGAGTAGTGTTGCAGCACCCTGGACGTCTGATTCCTGTATCTCAATTTCAATATCAGCGACTGGTTCTTATGTTTCAGCCACTGGATGGGTAGCTGGTTCTTATGTTTCAGCTACAGAATGGGTAGCTGGTTCTTGTGTTTCAACTACTTTATTTGAGACGGATGATGTCGCAACACCCTGGGCATCTGGTTCTTGTGTTTCAGTGCCCATGGGTGGAATAGGCAAAGATCTCGGGGTTTGGGAGGTTGGAGGTGTACGGGGTATCAGTCGAATGGGTTGGGGGTGTAGGGTCGTGGCCATAATGGGTGGCCTTGTGGCGGTCCTTGTTCTCTTTTTTCGTAGGAAGGGCGGAAAGAAGGGATTTATTCGTTTCCATTTACGTGGGGGTTTTTCCTCAATGATGGGGCAGGTGGAATTATATGGCTCAGAGTCATCACTAAGAATATGAAGGGCAGGAGTGGATGATTCTGGTAAGGTATGAGGCGGGTTTGGTATGGTAGGGGGATTGATTGGACTGGTTGGTTCTGTGGGTGGGCTATTGGGTACTCCTGGAGGATCTGGGGGATTTTGCGGTTGCTGCTCCTGGAGGTTTTCAGGGATTTCGGTAGCTGCTTGGGGGTTTATGGGCAGATTATCTAGTGGAGGGTTTTGTTGAGCAAATCCCCAAGACGGTGATGGGTGAGTGAAAGGGTGGGATCTTTAGCCTTTCTACAATAATGCGCCATATTTTTCAAACATCCCAGCAAATAATAAGGAATATTGACCCATCTATTATGCCTTAAATGAGATAACAGAAGAAAGTCGTGCTGATAAACTACCTGGTACCGGCCCTCGCAGGTTAGGTAATGCTTGATGAATCTTGCAACTTCGGGCCATGGGGGTGGCAATGAGCTAAGTTGAACACCCCTGCCTTTAAATTCAATTCGTTCTTCTGGTAGGAAGAAGTTTTGCTGAGCATTCCGAATGATATGTTTACGGCTGAACATGCGAGTGCCGTCGATAGGGAGGCCTGAGACTTGTGCTATATCTTCCTCTGTTACTGAAATTTGGATCCCTTGGACAACATAATGGTCTTTTTGAAGGTTAAGGGCGAATTGCAGGACCTGTTGTTCATTATACCACTGGAGTCTCTGAAAGTAACTGAGCCATCCTGCCTGCTGAAAGATTTGATAAGCTGCTAGATAATGTTCTAACAATGCTGTGGTGGCGGGTTCGTTTCGTATGACAGAGCCTCCCATAGCTATCAGCTCGGTAAGTTACAACGTCAAAGAGTTTGAGTATCAGCTTCTGCGCAGAGTGAGTTTTCCGAGCGACGTTATGCAAAATGGCGGTCAAATGTGTGAAAGGGTGGTGAAATAGGGGTGGAAAGGTGAATTTTTGTGAAATGATGGTATCGAAGATTTGATGTGTCCTCCCCTCCCGTCAAGTGAGGCTAGTAATGATTGCACTTGAGTGGTCATAATGATATAGAATCTTCCCATTAACTATAGTCTAACTGAATTACATAAAATTTACATACCTCGCCTTACCTTTTGATTCGTTCTGCAAACAAAATATCATGCCTATCCGTGGTAGTCTTGTCGTGGCAGAGACTTTTGATCTAATAGATGAATCGTGTCGAGGGTTTGCTGACTGGAAGGATGAACTATAATATGAGGGCGTAAAATCTTGCTGACAGATGATGGTGAAAGACTGGTGTTTCAGCAACAGAAAAGAACGAAACAATTGTTGGACAATGTTATTTCGGTGATGAGAAACTGTGAAAAACTGTTGAACAATGGTGTTTCAGCATCAGAGGAAAGTCAAGAGTGCTGAACAGTGGTGTTTCAGCATCGGAAGAAAGTCAACAATGGTGTTTCAGCATCGGAGGAAAGTCAAGAGTGCTGAACGGTGGTGTTTCATCAACGGAAAAGAAAAGGGCGAAACAATTGTTGGACGATGTTGTTTCGTCGATGAAGAATGGTGAGGAAATGACAGACTGTAGTGTTTTGGGAGTAATAAAAATAAAAAGGGCTGAACAGTGGTGTTTCGGCATCGGGAAAAATGATGAAAAGTTGCTGGCAATGGTGTTTCAGCAACGAAGGAAAGTCAAGAGTGCTGAACGGTGGTGTTTCAGCATCGAAAAAGTCAAGAGTGCTGAACGGTGGTGTTTCAACATCGGAAGAAAGTCAACAGTGCTAAACAGTGGTGTTTCAGCATTGGGGAAAATCAAGAGTGTTGAACGGTGGTGTTTCAGCATCGGAAGAAAGTCAACAGTGCTGAACAGTGGTGTTTCAGCATCGGGAAAGATTGTCTCTTTGAAGTAGGATCGTCCTTTCCTAGTGGTTGTGCTTTGATCGAGAATCTGCAAAAATCGACTGTAACATGGTATTTCTTGACAGGGATTATTAGTAAATAAAATCTAATCTAATCTAATACTAAATAAATTAAATTAAAAGAATTAATTGCAATTAGGGGTAGAAACCCTCTCAACGAAGAGAAAATGGGCGTCTGCCATGCATGTGGCCTTAAAATTTTCTTTAGAAATAGGTTACTGGTACAGACGGAGTCGATGACCATTTACAAGTAATGGAGTTCTGGAGTCATCGATTGTGAGGAGCCTTACTGTTCCATTGGGGAAAACTGTGTCTACTTCGTAAGGTCCAACCCATCTTGTACACAGTTTCCCTTGAAATTCTTTGAACCGAGAATCATACAGTAGGGCCCAATTACCTTTTTGGAACTGCTTGTTCTTGATATTTTTGTCATGCCATTTTGATCTTTGCTATTGAATTATGGTTGTTTGCTGAATGGCATCTAGTCTTTTCTCCTCTAGTTCATTAAGCTGCTGCAACCTGGCTGTCTGTGCATCGGTTAAATCAAGGTTGACAGCTAAAGCAGTCCTTAAGGTTTTTATCTCAAATTCCACAGGAAAGACAACACTCTTTCCATAGACTAATTCATAGGAAGAGAATCCTGTAGTATTTCTCCAGGTAGTTCTGTAGGCCCATAGTGCTTCAGGGAGCCTGTAGGACCAATCCTTTCTATTTTCCTTCACTGTTTTTGTGAGAATGGCTTCTATTACTTTGTTTGTGCTTTCCACCTGTCCATTGGCTTGGGGGTGGTATGCTGTAGTCATTCTCTGCTGAATATGATATTTCTGAAGGGTGGCTTTGAACCCATGAGAAGTGAAAGGAGGTCCTCCATCTGTAACTAATTCTCTTAGCATTCCAAATCTGGTGAAGATGTCTTTAAATAAGAAATTTATAACTGCTTCTTCAGTCGCTCTGTGGAGTGCCTTGGCTTCCACCCATTTAATCATGTAGTCTGTGCAGACCACTATATAAACTTTTTGATTGGATGGAGGGTTGATGGGTCCTATAAAGTCTAAGTCCCATCTTTCAAATGGTTCAAGTACTACCTGGGGGTTTAATGGAATTTCATCTCTATGATTAGGTTGGCCTACTCTTTGGCAGCTATCACAGGCCTAGACATATTTATTTGCATCTTTGAAGAGTGAGGGCCAATAGTACCCCATCCTGAGAATTTTATATGCTGTTCTCTTATCAGCAAAATGCCCTCCACAAGGGCCATCATGACAAGATTTCAATAGATCATACACCTCATCTTCTCTAATACACCT
>ML837906.1:8092-45040 GCA_009831015.1 Picea engelmannii | reverse complement strand
AAATCCTCAAGGTATGACCAAAAATCATTAGGAAAGCATAGCATCAAGTCATCCATGGGTGTCTGAATAAAGTCAGGTTCTTGTTGCCAAATGTCAAAATCATTAATAACTTCATGTGATAGTTGTATGGGCAACTTTTGGAGATGATTCTCAATGTTGTAAATGGGATCCCTATCAAATCCAATCACATCCCATTTACACTTCCCGACATGTATGAACTCATCAATGTTATCAACAAAGTCCTCATTTTTATCAAAACATGAAGGGGTTAGAACATCCAACACTTCTTTGCTCTCTAAATCATAAAATAAAGAATCATTAAAAGTTTGGAAGGGCAAGTAACTCACCTTGTTTAATCCTTCTTGTGCAGGAGCTTCAAGTGTTTGGATAACTTCATCAAGTGGAAGAATTTCCTCTACATCTTCAGTCTTGAGATATAGAGGATGAAGCTTGTCCAAGGTTCCGTTTCCTCTTCACTCTCTGAATCATAGAACAAGGTGTCATCAAAAAACTGGAAAGGAAAATGACTTACCTCATTCTCTTCATCTTGTGCAGGAGGGACGGGATCATGGAGAGCTTCATCGGACTGAGGAGCGGTTTCTGGTGCTCCACCCTCATAATTCACTTCTCTAGTTATATCTTCACTGCATTTTATTGAATCATAGGAGAAATCTTGCTCCTCTTTAAGGAGTTGACAATGTTCTTCATAAATCTCTTCTTTCATATCAGAGGGTTCTTGATTTTGAACATGATACCTTTTCCTGAGATCTGCTACAATCTCAGTGGTGAATCCTTCGTCTTCCAAGGCTATTGTGAGATTCTGAAGGGCATCTTCATACATTTGACAACGTGGTTTGGTAAAGTCAAAAAACCTACTGATGAGGTGTATGAAAGATGATATACCCCTATCTTGGCAACAACCCTTGAACCAATCTTGCAAGAAGGATGAAAAAGGGAGTATGAATAGTTTTATTAGAGAATCCTCCCCTCCCAATTCTACCTCGCTTATATGCTCCAAAATATTTATGATGTGAGGAGTTGGGAGCCCCAAAATCTTGGAAGGTTGTTTGACCATTTTGTATCAAAACGGGTTGGGTATCCTTGAAGGCTTTTGAAATCAATAGTTGGATATAGTTTTTCTGAGGACGCCATGATCCCATAACTTGGAAATATCACATAGTTGAGAGTAAGGTGGCACCTAGGAAAAGATTAGTGGAGTCACGATATAATTTGCTTGAAATTATCAAAGGAAAAGGGAAAACACCCTAAGTGGAGTCGTCGGGTAATCTTGTAAGATAAACACTCTAGAGGCAAGGCTTACCAAAAAGTGTCATCTTGAGGAAGGTTTGACTCAGTGTTCCTCGACAACGACACCAAATTTTAGGATAAAAGACAGATGAAAAGAGCACAAATTGGCGTAACTGAACCAATCCCACCCACTGTCCCCTCGATGGGAAGGTTCTTTCTATTTAGGGAGGTAAGGCCTAGGGGAGACGTCCCTCGTGACCTGGGGTTTTGAGAAGGCAAAAGGTTTAGCAAGGCTAAATGATAATAATCCCCCTCACAAGTCACCACTTGATCAGAAAGTCCAGTTTATAGCCAATAAAGATAACCAGAAGTAATAACCAATAAGATCACATGCCCGAGATAAAGCAACAATAAAACTGCATGTGCAAGCTTGCTTGCTGGTTAGTACTTCATATAATCAATGACTTTTATGATAATAAGCAATTCAGCAATAAATATTGACAAAGTCAATGTTTGTACAATAACAATGGTTACAATATCACTTCTTAATAAATGCTAAAGAAACTTGGCATTCAATGTAACAATTTAACACTTCATCCAACCATTCAATTGCTTTAAAAGTAAAACGATAGCTGGACAAAGGTGTTTATAGCACAAGAAAGATGACAACAATAGTAAGGTTAGTAGAGTTAGTCTAGGCTAGGGTTAGTATGGTTAGGGTTTGTTCAAAGGTATTGGAAGTTTGTGAGATCAAGTCACTCAACACATGCGGCCTTAGATCAGTGCGTTCCTAGGGTATATGGAGTCAAAGGAGGACGCAAAAGCTAAAGGATCAAGTGATAGTGGTAAAACTAAGGACAAGAGAGTTAAACCTTGAGGTGTTGCTATGGCAAGGCCTCAAGGGTGAAACCCTAACGGAGAGAGGCTCACTTCGATGTAGGGGAACTAGGCCTCAATGCTCTCTCCTCCTTTCTTAGCTCAATGGCACCCGCTAGCTTGAATAATGATTGATAAGAGGTAAGACAAGAAGGTTTGTAAGCAACATGTTGCTAAAGAAAGGATTTACTATGCAAACCCTAGGGAAAATCGACTCACCAAGGTGTAGGTGAACCAGGCCTTGATGCGTTTTCTCCTTCTTAGCTCAACAAATAAAAAAATGGCTAGCATGGAAGAAGATGGATGGAGTGTTTCTATGGCAAGGCTCTATCCTCTTCAATAAGGGTAGAAAGAAAGAATAGAGTGTTGCTAAGGAAAGGCTCTATCTCACTTTAGCAAATACAATGGCTTAAAACCTTGGTAGGGACATGCAAAAAGGACCTTCAATGTGTGCTTGTCACCTAGGGTTTAAATCAACAAATTATAACCATAAATGTAAGAAAAAAAATACTACAACCATTGAATTAAGATGTTTTGCAGAAATTCACTTACATTTAACCAAGAAATCATATAGCAAACCCTAGTTGTAATATGTTCCACCAAGATAAATGCCAAAATGCCAATAAAAGTCCAAAAAAGTCTTCCTTCAACAAGTGTGCCTCCCAATTTCAGCCAAGAACCCTTAGAATGGCGCAAATTTCAGACCTCACTAATGAGTGAGTGAAAGATGATGAAAAAATGAACGTAAAAACCCTCAATTTATACAGTACAATGACCTAATTTTACTTTTTAGGTCATAAAAAGTCCGACAAGGCCAAAATACTAAAATCATATTGTTTTACATTAAATGTCTTAAATGAAACCCTAATCAAGCAAAAGGTGAGACGCCATCCCCTTTCTATGGTGACATTAACCCCTTCCAGGGAAAATGCAGCCTCTTGGAGCAAAACGTTATCCCTCCTTAGGCTTCTCCAAGCTGCGAACACGTGCCACACTGCCATAACTGTCTCCCCAAGACGTCCATAATGTTGGATGACGTCATGGTCATCCTGGGTGATGTCATGGGCCTTCCAAGGCCAACATTCCTATGGAGGGGACTCATCCACCCTAGGTACATGCCTTCTTATATGCCTCTGGTGGATTCTTTTGCTCTTCCCTGGTACAAACAATCTTCCCTGTCTCTGCCCCTTGCTGGGGTCTCAACATCCATCAGATGGGATCTTCAGCCCCATGGAGGTCCGAACTGATCATCTCCCCATGTGTACCCTTCCGCTGGGCATGATCCTGCACATCAACAACTACGCCTTGCATGGGCTCATGAGTCACAGGGATCTTAACAATGTCAATCACATCTAATCATCAATATTTATTAAACATATGCATAAAACCCCTTTACCCCAGTCTAGTGCTTAAAGAGATTATACAAGTTTGCAATAAAAGTTTGGGGAAAGTGACAGGATGTCCTATTGGGCTAGTGTATATTGGTAGAGGGATATTTCCTGAAAGGATTAAGTCCAAGTCATGTAGGTGGGTGAGCTGGATGGGGATGCCTGGGCAAAAGGTGCAGTGATAACAGGGATGGATTACTGGTGGGTGCCTCTATGGAGGGTGAGTTGTACCTGTCATGGATGCAAATGTTTCCAAGCCTATTCATGCCTTGTATCTTTATTCTTTTTATTCCAAGATACTGGTGAAAGGACACTGCCCTGGCTTGGTGACCAGTGGTTGAAATGTTAGCCACAAACATTTCACGGAAATGAGAAGGTTGGCTCGTGATGAGACCCCGTTTCTCTTGGCTATTCCACTAAGAGCCACTACCCTGGCGTGGTGACCAGATGCTGGTAGTGTCATATCATTAGATGCCTATGGACCTAATAGGCCAGCTCGTGATGAGACCTCCTATCCTCTAACTAGCTCTTGTCTTATCGTTTTTTTATCTTTTTATTACTTTTTCTCTCAAGCAGTTAGTCAAGGGACATTGCCCTGGCTTGGTGACCAGAAGTGACAATGTTATCCACAAGTACTTTCACGGAAATGAGAAGGTTGGCTCGTGATAAGACCCCCTTTTTCTTAGCCATGCAACCGAGAGCCACTACCTTGGCGTGGTAACCAGATGCTGGTAGTGTCATACCGTTAGGCACCCATGGACCTAATGAGCTGGCTCATGATGAGACCCCCCATCCCTCAACTAGGTCTTGATAAATTTTTCTTTGGGTCCCTCAGTTTCTTGTTGAGAAGCCTTTTATTGCTTTCTCAGGGATCCCTGGGCGAAGCATCTCGAGGTTTTATTCTTAGGATTTTATTTGTCATCTTGCTTTTATCGCCAAGGCCTTTAGCCCATTCTTCCCACAAGTTAAGGTACAACTCCTAAATGATTGGCTACCCTATGCCCAGACAAGTGTAAGGGGATGGGTGAGTGGGAAATAAGATGGAAAGTGGTATCTATGATGGGAGTAGATGATGGATTTTCAGAAATCCCCCAGTGGCAACTCAAAACTATGGACAAAAGTTTTCTAGGGCATCCTGTCATTCCCCCCATACATGGTCAAGTGGACAAACATAAGATCCAAGCACCCGTTAGAAACAAAGGAATCAAATTCATATATTTAAAAGTTTTGAGGATCAGAGTGACACATACCATGATACCCAGACTTATTACCTCACGAAGCAAGAACCATCTCTGATACAGGACCAAGCCGAAGGTGATGGATGCTGCTGCTGCTGCTAACAAAGTGGAAGCGCTGAAAGGGAGAAAAGATGGGCCCTCCAGGGCCATGCTCAAGTCGATCTGGCTCTCGGTACTCCATGTCTAGGACCTATGGGCCTCGAGACATAATCTCCTCGTTATCCCTAAAAGTTGGGGATAACAAGGCCTGACGACCTGGCTCTTCTACAAGCTTGAAAACTTTCTTCTTTAATCTTCAACAACTTCAAAAAGTCTCCATAATTTTCCCTCCATCCATTGTTGTTCCATCTCCAAAGCTCCTCTTTTCCTTGTTCCCCCCCTGCTCATGCCAAAAACCCGACTGTTCAAAACTACTTGTTTTGCCCATACAAATTTTCTCTCTCTTCCCCAAGAAAGTTTACTCACACTCATCCCTAGACTAATTTTACTTAGCCTTATGCTCCCAATAACTATGGGATGTGACTTATCACACCCACCCTCTTACATGTATTCAATGATTGAGCTCTCATACATTCAAATAGAAAAATAGAAGTTTTATACGTAATGATAATAAAATTAAGGAAAGTGGGTTTGGATTAATACCCATAAATAATTCCCCCCTTGGACCCCTCTTAGACACTCCCTTCTCTTGTGGAAAACTCATCCCCCATCTCTGTACATGTCCCCCAACAACTAACATCACATTTTATTTATTAAAATTCAGAAATACAATTCACATATTACATCGCTTTGCCGTAGCCACATTTCATATCTACATTATGCATTAATTAAATTGAGGATTATATTGGGGATGTTACAAGGCCCCCCCTACAATTGTGCACCATCCTCGGTGCACAACACCATGACAAAATACATATATAAATTTACGTCACAATACTTAGAAAATAAAAATTCCACAATTTCACAACTCCAGCAGTAGTTCCAACCATAATCTCTTGTTCCTATCAACTTGTTGACCCAAGGAGTGCACCCCCTTCATTGCTCCTAGTCCATCGGGCTACACCATTCTTTTATCAGGGTTGTCAACGCAAGTGACTAGGAATTTTGAGACGTGGTTACGTAACTCCAGTTGCCAAAAAATGGAGTCTTGCATTTTTAGTTGTTGCTTTCATCGAAATTGACAAAAAATTGTGGGTATTCCTCCCTCATAGTTTCTTCATGCTCCCATGTTGCATCTTCAGGGCTATAGAGTGGGTCCACTAAACTTTTACCAAGCCTATAGCTTTATTCTCGAGCACTTTGAATTTTTGGTCCAGGATGTGTACTAGTTCCACTCAGAAATGCCCTTCTCGCTCCACCTGGATCATAGTCCAATCAATTATGTGGTTAGAGTCGGGCACATATTTCTTTAATAATGACACATTGAATACATTATGCACTCTCATGGATGTAGGCAATGCTAGCATGTGTGCAAATGGGCCTATCCTTTTTAAGATCTCAAAAGTCCCACAATATCTTGCTGGCAACATTGGGCAACAACCCAATCTTAACGAACTTCTTTTCACTTTCACTTTTAAAAATACATGTTCGTCCACTTTAAAATATCTGAAAAACCTATTCTTGTCTGCATAACTTTTCTGCCTATCCTGGGCATCTCTTAATTTTTTCTGATCTTTATCATCTGCTCTTCCATTTCCTTCAACAAATCGGCTCAATGACAGTTTTGTCCGCTAGGTTATCCCAACTCACTGGTGTGTTACACTTTCTGCCATACAATGCTTCAAATATGCTCATTTTTAATGAGGCTTGATACCCATTATTGTAAGCAAATTCCACTAAGTGGATACAATCCTCCCACTTTTATGGTTGGTCCATCACATACATTATGAGCATGTCTTCAATTATTCTATTGGTCCTCTCTATTTTCCCATATGATTTTGGGTGATACATTGTGCTGGGATTTAAATTTTTTCCAAAGCCTTTGAACAACCCTTTCCAAAAATTGAATGTAGTCTTTGGATCTCTATATGAAACTATTGCCTCGGGCACTCCATGCAACCTTGCAACTTCTTTCATGTATATTTCTGCAATATTTGTTGCCTTGAGCGTAGTCTTTACTGGAATAAAATGTGCAACCTTAGTCAATTTGTCCACCACTACCATGATGCTATATTGTTCTGGGAAGCTTAGTGATAAAATCCATTGTAACTACTTCTCATTTCCATTCTAGAATGGCCAATGGTTGTAACAACCCAGTTGGATATCTATACTATGTTTTCACCTTCTGGAAATCTAGACACCTAGCTATATAATCAACCACTTCTTTCTTCATTCCTGACCTAAAGTATTGGCTTCTTACAACTGCAATTGATTTTTGATATCGTGGGTGCTATAATATGTCACATTGTGCATTTCTCCCCGCACTGTATTTTTCATCTCTCTTGAATTTGACACATATACTTTGCCTCTGTACATGAGGATTCCATCCTCTTGCAACTCAGAATATTTAAATTTATGTTGTAAATTGTCTTGTTGTAATGCTTCTATTATTTTCAAATAGTGTCGATATGAATTTGTGGCCTCTAAAATTCAGTCTTTTAAATCATATTTGTACATGCTGATGGTTGTAGCATGAATTTCATGTGCTCTCTTGTCGAGTGCATCAACCACCTGGTTTTCTTTACCTCTGATATGTTTAATTTCAAAGTCATATTCACTAAAATTCAAGCCATCTAGTTTCCTTGGCATTTAATGTGGATTGTCCAAACAAATGTTTTAGACCACAATGGTTAGTTTTATCTCAAATCTTCTCCCCATAAGGTAATGTCTCCACATTTTTAGCGCATGAAAAATGGATGCTAATTCCAAGTCATGTGTAGCATAATCCCTCTCATACTCTTTTAATTTCCGGGACTCATAGCACACCACATGATACCTTTGAGTGAAGACTCCATTGATACCTTCCTTGCATGCATCAATGCACACCACAAAATCTTCATCCGGATCTCCAATCTTTAAGATTGGTGCACTTGTCAAAATGTATTTCAATTGTTGAAAGTTCTCTTCACACTTGGAAGTCTATTCGAATTTCACTCCCTTATTTTGCAAAGAAGTGATTGGGCTTGCAATTCTTGAGAATCCTTTTATGAATCTTCAGTAATAGCCTGCAAGACCCAAGAATGATCTAACCTTTGTCACATTTCTTGTCACTGACCATCCTCTAATGGCCTCTATCTTCTCAGGATCCATTGTTATCCCATTTTCTAAATAATATTCCCCAAGTAGTGAATCTTATTTTGATAAAATATGCACTTAGCTTGACATACACATTGTGCTCTTTTAAAACTTGCAACACCATTCTTAAATGTTGCTTGTGTTCTTCTTCTGTTTTTGAGTAGATGAGTATATCATCTAGGAAGAAAATCTCAAACTTGTCCAGATATTCCCTGAACACTCCATTCACTAGGCATATCAAGGGAACTTGATAGCCCAAATGACACTACCATAAAATCATAATTCCCATATCTTGTTATGAACGTTTTCTTGTTGATATATTCTTCATTTATCCTCGGTGATAACCCGATCTCAAGTCAAACTTGGAAAATATTCTTGCATGATCCAGATTATTTTTGGCACGAAATGAGAGCGGAGATATAATAAATAATTGCACAGAGATATCGTGGATATCCAATAATATAACAAAAATTTATCAGAGATGCAACCATAAACACAGAGATACAATAATACACGATTTCTATTAATGAAATAAATGTACAGAGACTGTAAAAATACAGAGTGAAAGACTCGCTAGAATGGTGGTAGCTTATCTCTGAGAAGAGATGTGACCGATACTCACATTTGCAAGAAGATGATTATTACAATGAGGCTCTAAGGGCCTTTTTAACATAAGGAAATCCAAAACCTTAACCCGGGAAGATGAAAATCCAAAAGGTTTGCGGGCCCAGATGGGGGTAGTTGATACGTCAACTTCCCAGGGGTGTAACTTTTGCATACGATCTCTGTTTGGGGTGCTTGATACACCGTTAGAAATATATATCCGAGGACTACAACTTTTGTGTGAAAAATTTATTCGATGTTGCTCCCTATTTTCCCAAAAAATTTTGTTTAGTGCTTCAAAACGGTTCCGAAAATTCAGGACCCGAAAAACTACTAAAAATAGTAAATTGCCAAAATTACCAGAAAACTGTTTTGAGACAGGTTGAAAAGGTGGGTGGCCACTGATATCCACCTGGATCAATCCTCCCTCCTTAGGAAGCAATGGTCTCCATTGTGTTGAGTTCCCCAGGGAGTGGGGAAAGTGATTGCTGAATCTGAATCTTGGTGAGCTGCTTGCCTCGCTGGAGACGTCGCACTGCTCGATTTGTTGAAGGTTGTCATGAACCTGTGGTTGGAAGGGTTGAACCTTTTTAACTAGTCTGGATACATGAGATGACTGTGTGCAGAAGGAATCTTTGCGTTTTGATGCAATATTGTCGACCTGCTTCTGTTGGATAGAAGGTGCTTGGGCCGAGGCTGTAGTGGTTGTAGTATCCTTTTGTTCACCTTTTGAACAGATTGTGAAAAAGTTAAATTTTGTAGTATGAGATACTACCTTGCAACACTTTTTAGGTGGGACAATAGTCAAAATTACCTCTGGTATTATGTAGAGATGACCCCCCAAAGTAAAAATGATACTACGGGGTCAAGAGCCATAAATAACATGACGCTTCCACATATATGGCTGGTCCAAGAGACCATCATAGACATCCAATTAGGAAACATCACATAATACCTCATCCGTGAAGGGTTGGATGCCGTATGATAATTGACACTGCTGGTTGACACAAAGATCTCGTCCTTGGCGAAGCCACCCGATGCTGTATGGTTGCGGGTGTGGTGTTGTCGATAATCCCAACTGTTTGACGAGCTCTGCTAAGATGAGGTTCTTCTGGCTTCCACTATCAACAATAAAATGCAGCGGGGTCCCCTTCACCCACATTTGTGAATGAAATAGGTGCTCCCCCTCTTCTGGATCTATTGGTTCTTCTGGTTGAATTGTCGCGGTTGCGACAATAGAAATGGGGTCTGCGTTGATGATCTGTCTTTTACCAGTATTTTCAGAATCAGGGTTCGGCTCCTTGTCTTTGATATCGGCCACCAATGACTGTTTTGAGCGACATTCATTGGTGTTGTGCTAGGGGATTTTGTGGAAATCGCACCATTTTCCGGTGTCCTTCTTTGTCTTCCCGTGACCCTTATTTTCTTGTGGCTTAGAGTGGTTTTCAGAAAGTTGTTTGTTAGGGTTGTCTTTCTCATACTTTATTTGTTGTGGATTTGCAGACCCGAACTCCCATTTTTTTTTGTGCTTAAATTTCTGCTTGATTTTAACAACATATCGATAAGCACCACCGAGTGATGAGATGTCCAGAAAATCTATTTCAGTTTGGATGTATCTGTGTAGAGCCCCGCGGTATTTCAGAACCAAATGTCGTTCATAGTCCTTGATATCCAGCTTGTTGCGCAAGGTATGGAAGGTATTGGTGAACTTAGACACTGCTTGGCCCCTTTCTTGCCGCAGTGTGGTCCATCTCATGTATTGGTCCTCATAGTTGCAAACGGGGTAATACTGTTCCTTTACCACATCCACAAAAAAATACCAAGTGGTCTCAACCCCATATATTCCAGGCCCCTCTGTGGAACTCTGCTCCCAGTAAGTTTCCCACCAATGTTTGACATGGGGGAGAGCCTTAAGGAGCGCGAAGATGATCTTTTCTCTGTCGGAAAAATTGTGAACAGAGAAATAACCTTCTAGCATATTTAATCATTTGTCTAGAGCTTCTGCATCTATATGTCCTTCAAATACAAGAATATCAAAATTAACTTGTACCTTGAAAGGCGAGGTGCTTCCAAAGTGGTCGCTTGATGAAGATGCGTCTGTTTCTATCGGCAGGCGTTGAAGGATGTGGGAAAGATTCTCGATCATTTCATCCCTCTGTTGCGTAAGAGCTTGCTCAAGCAACATATTGATAGGATCGTCTGCTCTATCATTTTTCTTTTCTTCCGCCATTGAGGGTTTCTTGGCTGTGCGAGAGCGATTGTCCTCTAGAGAGACAAGCTCGATACCCAATTTGCTATACTCGAACCTCATCGGGGACATGCACTGAAAAACGATCAAGAGAAGCTTGCTCTGATACCACTGATCCAGATTATTTTTGGCACGAAATGAGAGAAGAGATGTAATAAAGAATTGCACAGAGATATCGCAGATATCCAATAATATAACAAAAATGTATTAGAGATGCAACCATAAACACAAAGATACAATAATACACAATTTCTATTAATGAAATAAATGTATAGAGACTGTAAAAATACAGAGTGAAAGACTCGCTAGAATGGTGGCAGCTTATCTTTGAGAAGAGTTGTGACGGCTACTCACATTCACAAGAAGATGATTATTACAATGAGGCTCTAAGGGCCTTTTTAACATAAGGAAAATCCAAAACCCTAACCCCGAAAGATGAAAATCCAAAAGGTTTGCAGGTCCAGATGGGGGTAGTTGATACATCAACTTTCGAGGGGCGTAACTTTTGCATACGATCTCCGTTTGGGGCGCTCGATACACTGTTAGAAAGATCTATCTGATGGCTACAACTTTTGTTGAGAAATATTGAATTGTGTTCCATGTTGCTCCCCGTTTTCCCAAAAAACATCGTTTAGGGCCTCAAAACAGCTTCGAAAGTTTAGGACCCGAAAAACTACTAAAAATAGTAAATTACCAAAATTGCCAGAAAACTTTTTTGAGCCAGTTGGAAAAGGTGGGTGGCTACCGATATCCACCTGGATCATTGCACCTTTCAACTAATCAAACAAATCATCAATCCTCCCCAAGGTGACACACTTGGACGTATATACCCCTTCTTTAACAACTCTTCAAGTTGCATCTACAACTCTTTCAATTCTAGTGTTCCCATTCTGTAAGGTTTCTTGGACACTAGGGCAACTCTTGGGACCAAACAAAGAGAGAAATCAATGTCTCTCTTTGGTGGCAGTCCTGGGATTTCCCCAAAAATATCTTCTAAATCCCTCAAGACTGGATGGCCTTCAATGCTTGCCACTTTATGTCTGGCTTCCTCTTCCATATGGGTTGCTCTGCAAAATTCTAACATCCCTTCTTGAAACTTCTTTTTAGTTGCATAACAAAAATTTCTCTAACAACTACAACTCTTGGAATGCCTTGAACCTTGCCTTGATGTCGTACTTCATTAAGACACGTGATTGTCTTGTTGTAACAATATAGGATAACATGGGGTTTTTTCAAACAGTCTATGCCAATTAGACAATCATATGAACCCAATGGTGTGATGTTCACATCTACCTTGGTGCCGAGTCCATTCATGTCTATTGGAAAATATTTAGCCAACTCATTGATTTTCCTGTTAGCCTCTTTGGCTAACTGAACTAACCAATATTTTTTATGCTTAATCCTTTGTAAGTGAAATGTTTCAACAATATTAGAGTTTATGCAACTATGGCTAGCTTAATAATCAATTAAAATTGTTATAGATCAGTTGTTAATCTTAACTTCCACTTCAATCACGGGGGATTGTTATTCTGCTTGATTGTTGTCCAAGGTTGCATATATCCTTGGCATGTTTCCTCCCATGTATTCCATTATTTCATCCTCCTGAATGTTGTAGACAATCTTCATTCTCTCTCCTTTGTGTGGGAAGTCCTTATATAAGTGATTTCCCCCACATCCTAAACATTGTACAAGATGTTGCCTTGGGATTTTCTTAAATTAATCTTCCATCCTGGGCTCATTTTGGGGCTGACTGTCCTTATTTATTTGCTTGTGAGTTGTTCCTATGAAAGGGTGGCTTACAACCTTTCTACCTTTGATCCCTCTTCCCTTTCATCTTGTCATTCCAATATTTTTGGAAAATTGGCCTCCCTCCCTCTACTCTGCTCATAAAGATGCTTTGCTCTCCTTGGCCTACTCCAAAGTGTTGTGGGTAGATTTTAACCTTGTACAATTAATTACCGCAAACATATTCTTAATAAAAAATATAAAAGATTCAATGGCACACACACATTCACATATATTTTACCTTGGAAACCCAAACCCAGAAAACAGAAAAATTGTTTAGAGCTACACCTCTTCTTTTCATCATACACAACCGCAATAAAATGCCCTCATACAAAAAGAGAGTTTCCTTCTTGGGTGAAAACCCTAACATAACTTCTACCGTTAGATCTGCGACCTTATAATGAATGGTCTAGATTGACTACAAAATTACAATATTTTACAAGACAATTTTACCAAAATTTTCCTCGGGAGCACGCTGGGCCCAATGCCCCCCAGGATCCCCTTCATTTGGGGGACAACCCTAGAAGAAGGGGGGTAGAGATACCCGCATATGAATAAGGAAGATAATTAGGCTCCACAATCAACATCCCTGTGACCCCACAACCAACACTAGGTCTAGTCATGCAAAGAATATAATACATACCCAACATTCTCCCTCTTATTGTTTTCTTTGCATACAAAGGGTTACAAGGTTACATAGTCAACAATCTAGGGTAGTAATACCCATAGATCCTCTACACCAAGATAAATTCTCAGTGCTCACAAATTTTGTTAATGAATCTGCAACATTCTTTAAAGTGTCCACCTTCATCAACAACACCTTCTTTTCTTAAACCATGTCTCTCACAAAGTGACATTGAACATCAATATGCTTTGTCTTTGAATGATAAGTCGGGTTCTTCGTCAAGAAGATTGCACTCCAACTATCACAATCTATCCTTACAACTTGTTCTACCAACCCAATACCTGAACACAATCTCTGTAACCATACTCCGTTGCTTGCATGAGTGGCTTCCATGTATTCAACTTCTACAATTGAGAGTGCCACTACAGACTGTCTTTTGCTCATCTAATTGATTGCTCCTCCAAGAAGGTTAAACACATACCCACTTGTATATATTTTGTGATCCATATCTCCAACCCAATCTGCATCAACAAATCCATGAATTTCCAACACTCTATCCAATCCTGGTCTTCCTTGGTATCACAATCCATAACTATAGTGCCATGCAAATACCTGAAAACCCTCTTTACTATTGTCCAATGCTCCTTTCCTGGTTTTGACATATACATGCTCAAAAATCCCACTGCATGTGCAATGTCTAGTCTAGTACAGACCATTGTATACATCAAACTGCTAATTGCATTGGCATATGGAACATGAGACATGTCCTCTTCCTCTTTCTATGTCATCAGACATTGGCATGCAAATAATTTTACACCTACATGAATAAGAACCCCGACCGATTTACATTCATGCATATTAAACCTCTGCAATATTTTCTTGACATATTTCCTATGATTTAACCATAATTTCTTGTTTTCCCAATCTCTTTCAATTTCCATGCCAAAAATGAAATTTGCAGCACCAAGATCCTTCATGTCAAATTTAGAAGACAATTGAGTTTTCACATCCTGGATTATCTCCTTATCGTTTCCTATTAGCAACATATCATCCACATACAGGACCAAATAAATAAGATGATCACTGAATAATTTGAAATACACATAGTGATCCTCTTTGCTCCTTGTGAAGCAAAGTCCCAACATATAAGTATAAAATTTTTGATACCACATTCTTGGTGATTTCTTTAACCCATACATGGAATTTTTCAGCTTGCATACCAACTCTTTCTTTCCCTTCACAACAAATCCTTCTAGTTACTTCATGTAGATTTCTTCTTCTAGCTCCCCTTGTAGGAATGATGTCTTCACATCCATCTGTTCTACTTCAAATCAAACACAACAACAACAAATAAAATAAATCTAATAGAAGTTATCGTGGCAACTTGACAAAAAAATTCACCAGATTCAATTCCCTCTACCCGAGAATAACCTTTTGCTACTAATCGAGCTTTGTGTTTCTCCACTTTACCTTATGCATTCAACTTATTCTTAAACACCCATTTGCTTCCAATGGAATTTCTTCCAGTCGACAACTCCACTAGATCCCAAGCCTCATTCTTGTCCAAGGCTGCTATTTCTTCAACCATGGCCTTTTTCTAGAGTTTTCCATCCTCTGAATCCAGTGCCTCCCTAACAGTTCTAGGATAATCACTGGTAATAGATAAAACAAAATTTGAAAGGAAATCAGGTGGAGTATACCTTTCCAGTTTCCTTCTTTCCGGAACCGATCTCCTCAATACTAGAGTATACAGATCTTCTTCTTCTTATTCCTCTTCTTCTGTAGAGTCTAATTTATCATCCTTTAATTCAAACTCTATTTTCTCTGGTTCTTCCTTCCTTGGGAGGACTTCATGTTTGACAATACTTTGATTTATCTAAATACCATATCTTGGCTATACACTACCTTCTTAGTTTATGGTTTCCCAAGCTTATAACCTTTCAAACCATCTTTATATCCAATAAAGATACACTTTTCAGTCTTTTTATATAAGTTACTCATGTTTTCCTTTGGAACATGAACATAGGCCTCATAGCCAAATACCATGAGATGTGTGAGAGGGTGTTTCATACTAGTCCATACCTTGTGTGGAGTCTTTTCATCCAATGCTGATGAGGGTGATTGATTGACCAGGTAACATGTAGTACCCACTATCTCTGCCCATAATTCTTGTCCTAACTCGATACCACTGAGCATGCACCTTGATTTTTCCAGCATCGTCCTATTCATCCTTTCTGCAACTCCATTCTACTAAGGTGTATATGGAGTAGTCTTCTGCCTTGTTATACCACACTTCTTACATAATTCTTCGAATTCATTTGGGTAGAACTCTCCACCATTATCCATCCTCAACACCTTAATTATTTTCTATGTTTAATTCTCCACAAGAGAATCAAACACCACTCCCTACGAGGAGTAACATGAAAGGATGCACTCGAGTTGACCAACCATGCCTCATGATTTGCATGTGTGTTTGAAGATGCGAAGTACACATCTCCTCCTTCTTCTGCGGAGGTTTTTGCTTCTGTAGAAAGGGAAACATCAGATCCCTTCCCTCTCTCAACACTTTTGGATCTACATTGCTTCTTGAAGTGCTATTCTTTTCCACATATCCAACATACCTTTACAAACTTTCTGGGAGATTTAGATCTTCCCTTAGATTTATATCTCCCACTTGAGGACTTAGATCTATTTCTTTCCTGGGATCATCCTCTTGCAAATAATGCATATGTGCTATGGATTTCCATATTTTTTTGCCTCATCTCCACTGACAATAAGGATGAGACTACATCATCAAAAGTTAAAGTAGTTGAATTATTACTTGTGGCCAGAACTAGACTATCCCATGAGTCTGGTACAAAGAAAAATAAAATAATACACTTGTATTCATTAGATATATTAATATCAATAGATAATAGTTGACTTACCACAATATTGAAGGCATTCAAATTCTCTCTCATCGAGTCTTCGTCTTTCATCCTTAGTTATACAACTTCCTTTGCAAGAACAATTTATTTACCTAGGACTTAGATGGATACAAAGTCCCCAACTTATTCCATAATGCCTTGGTTGTAGCTTCCCCGGACACATTCAATAATACTGAACATGAGAGACACAATCAGATTGTGCTCTTCACCTTTTGATCCAACATTTTATAGTCTTTTGCTGAGGTTCATGTAGGTGTAGTACCTGGATCCACCACGATCCATCGATCTTTTTCTACCAACAGATCTTCCACAACTCAAAACTTTTTCCATTAAATTTCTCGATCTCTATTTTTGAACTGCTCACCATTTCTTTTCACCTGAAGAATCAATACCGCAGATCTCCCGTTGTAATAAGGCTTATCATAGACTCGAGCGAAACCCTTAGCCACAAAGGCGTCCCCCCTGAAGCCAAAAACAACTCTGATACCAAATGTAGATTTTAACCTTGTATAATTATTTACGTTAAACATAATCTTAATAAAAAATAGAAAATATTTAATGGCACACACACACATTCACATATATTTTTCCCTGGAAACCCAAACCTGGAAAACCATAAAACTATTTAGAGTTGCACCTATTCTATTCATCATACATAACCACAATATAATACCCTCATACAAAAAGAGAGTTGCCTTCTTGGGTGAAAACCCTAACATAACTTCTACCATCAAATTTACAACCTTATAATGAACAATTCAAATTGACTACGAAATTACAATATTTTACAAGGCAATTTTACCAAAATTTTCCTTGGGTGCCCATAGCCCCCCATGCCCCCCTAGACCTCCTTCATTTAGGGGCCAACCCCCAAACCCCCAGAAGAAGGGGGATAGGGATACCCACATATGAATAAGAAACATAATCAGGCTCCACAACCAACACCCCTGTGATCGCACAACCAACACTAGGTCTAGTCATGCAAAGAATATAACAAATACCCAAGACTGCGGTTATGATAGTGTATCTTGTCATTGTAGAAGGAAGGTAACCCATTCAAAAACCTTTGTTTTTGACTTTCTCATCCTTTATGAATTCCACATACTTGAACAACTCAAAGAACTTATTTCTCATGCTTCCTGATTTAAGTTTGAAGAACTCTTTAATCTTTCTTTCACAGTAATGCTCAAACATATATTTCTCTTGGAAATATCCTTTGAATTTCCTCCATGAGACCTTCTTCTCAATTAGGCGCTTAGCTTGCTTAAGTTGATCCCACCACATAGCTTCCTTTCCTTGCAAGTGGTAGGTTACAATTTTCGTTTATACCCTTGAGTGTTAATCATGCAACTGTAAATATTTCTTCATTTCCAATAGCCATGCCTCGACCTCTTCTCCCTTTCTATGCTCGACATTGAAATTTGATGGTTGTATTTTCTTGAGTTCACCTTGCAAAATGTCTACCTCGGGCCTTCTCCTGTCTCCTGACAAGAGACACACTTGGGATGCTCTCTGGCCCTGAACTCGTACGATGTATTCTAGTAGATTAATCTAAGGAATGATGACGCTTGCTCATACTTCTTGATTTCCTGTCATTCCCATGATCATCCCTTCTACTATGGGATTTGGATGTTGTCATTTGTATAACACTAGATGATTGCTTGTGCAAGAGTCTTTACTGGCTTGTCTCTACAACTTATTAAGACTTTGTAGTATCTCCTCCTAAACTTTCATAATTTTCTCATTATCTGCCCTATAGCTTTGCACTTCTCTCTGTGGGCTTCTCATAGTTACATGCTCCTTTCTACTCATTCTTCCATTAGATTTAGTATCAACATTTCCCATGCTAACATGTAGCCCTCTAATTTCCTCTTCCTGGCTATAGGACCCTTGCGTATCCTCCATGGTTGTGGTTCTCATACAAGAGCCAAAATGCCCTCCTGAACCTCTTAATTCTGCAAGAAATATGCATGCAATAATTTTTTTTTGTTATATATATATATATATATATATATATATATATATATATATATATATATATATATATATATAGATATATATAGTTCTGGAAAAAAATGCATAAATTTTCTGCTCTTTAATGGTCACTAGTCATCTTCCGAGTTGAATGCAAAATTCATTGTTCCAAACCCTTTTATGGGTGCATAGGATCATTATATTCTTCATTAGTTTTCCATCGACTACTCTTTTGCTCATATATGTGTTTTGAGTAGAAAGTTATGGGCAATTGAATATTGCCACTTTACTCCTCTTGTGCACCTTCTCATAAGTGCAAAATAATCTCAAACACAAAGTTTGACAACCTACAGAGGTAAATCTATTAGGAACCACAAAAAATTTGGTATGAGACACATATAATACTCCTTCCATTGAATTCACAACAACTCTCATATTTTCAATCTGATGCTCCAGTCAAAATCTACAACAATATGGAAATGACAATTTTGTCCTTTTTGCACTTTCTCATGACTTGACAATTTAACCCTGTATAAGCAAACCTACACTAACTCCTTTGGAATTTTTATAGAAGCCCAATTGGGTATCTTCATGCCTACCTTTTAAATGATCTATCAAAATTTCATATTTCTCCGGGCTCTTGGATGATAGTTAAGGCTTGCATAAGTTTTGATTGTTTTCCAATTTTTAGCCATGTATGCTACGAGTGTCTTCTTTCTCTTCCCGTACATTTTATGTACCCAATTTCAAAATATGGATCCATGAATATGTTCATGAAATTTCCATAGACCGCTCCTATGCCCCAAACTGACTTCTTAGCAAAGATTTATGCCCTCTGGAAGTAAACTGGTACTGTAATTATACCTTGTACCATTTCAGTTATAACTTTTTCATACTAGCTTTGTTTTGTGCTCGTAATAGCTTGTTGGAAATCCCTTACTAAGCTCTTTCAGTTAAGTTATAGAGAGTGTGTGTACCAAAGGTACACAAATTTTTCTTGATTTTTACTACCTAAAAATGTCGTTTAGACTCTCAAAAAACCCTCCACAAGTTCAAGACATTTAAAATCTATAAATTCTCACGGAAATTCATTGATATACCACTGCAACAGTCCATCAAAATGACCCGTGCTTACCCGTGGGAGATCCAACTGACATGGAATGGCATGTGTCTGTCGATCCCACATGTCCTCCTTTGATTTGGCCATGACATTGTCCTACAAGCCTATTGGATCTCCTTCTCACGTAAAAGGTCAAGGTTTGGCTATATTGCTAGCTGAATCTAATTGTAATCCATGTGGAGTAAATTTTATAAGTACTACCTCTATAAATCATCAATATGATATTCATAACAACAACTTGCAAATCATCTCAAAATTGGAAGAATGCCGCTGGTACAAGGACATCATCTATTTCCTACAAAATTTACAGCCTCCCATTGGACTTGAGAAGACCAAGGTAAGAGCTCTCAAACATAAAGCAGTTAGGTATTGTATTGTTGATCAGATTCTATATTGGAAAGATCCTTCAGGGATTCTTTTAAGATGTTTAGATCCAGAAGAGGCAAAACAAATTATGACTGGATTTCATGGGAGTTTATGTGGAGGTCATCACTTTTGGAGAACCACAACATACAAGATGCTCAGAGCTGGGTATTTATGGCCTAATTTATTCACTGATGTGTGTGCAAAGATCAAGACATGTGACAATTGTCAAAAATTCTTAGGTAAACAACAACTCAAGTCTTTGCCTCTGAATCACATAGTGGTATTTGGCCCTTTACAATAGTGGGTATTAGACTTTATTGGATAAATTCATCCATCCTCAAGTGACTAACATCGTTGGATTTTGATTTATAATGATTACTTTACCAAATGTATAGAAGTCATTCCCACAAGGAATGCAACACACAAAGTAATTATTGGTTTCTTGGAAGATATTATGTCAAGGTTTGGTTGCCCAAATAAAATTGTCACTGATAATGAAACAACCTTTAAAGATGATCCCCTGGAGAAGTTTTATGAAAAATTTGGTATTCAACTTATCCACTCCACTCCATATTACCCTCAAGGTAATGGATTAGCAAAATCCTCCAACAAAAGCTTAGTAAAAATTATCAAAAAGTTGTTGGAAGACAATAAGAAGTCATGGGATTCAAAGTTGAAGTTTTCCCTTTGGGCAGACGGGGCAACTACCAAATGGTCAATTGGCACCACACTATTTCAGCTAGTTTATGGAACTTAAGTTGTTTTCCCTACTCAGTCAGCTTTACCTGTGGAAAAATTCCTTCAAGATAGAGAAGGGGAATAAGATGACAGGATTAGGAGGATGCATCAACTTGTGGAAGTACAACAAACCGAAGAGCAACTTTTTGACAAAGAACAAAGTCATCCACAAAAAAACAAAGAAAATTTTGACAAGAAGGTGACGAAGGAAGATTTCCAGCTTGGATACATGGAACTCAAGTGGGATGGTCAGAGGCAAGATAAAGGAAAACGTGGTAAATTCGAAGCCCTTTGGGTTGGTCCTTTTAATATTTCCGAAGTTTTGAAAAATAATACTTTTAAGCTACATAATTTGGAAGATGCTGAAATTTCTAGTGGCCCAGTTCATTGGCATTTTCTCAAAAAATACTTTTTGTAAAATCCACAGGTGGTTTCTTTTCATTGTAAATACCATTCCAGTCTATCAATTAGTTCTGTTTTCTTTTAAGAATGACTCCTTTCCCAATGGATAAGAAACTGGAACTGCAATGTTCTTGGACCCTCACAGGGAGGTCTCCATCCCCTGTGGAGCCAGATGTTAGCACATAGTATGTGTAGGGGTCAATTTTTTTTAAGTTTCTAGGTTTGAGTCATAGGGTCTTTTTATTTTTAGGTTTTGAGTCACGTCTTATGTCAACAAATTATGTTTGATTCTTTCATGAGGAAACAAATTTGATCTTAGTCCATGTAAGAGTCTTGGTGTCATGATAATGTTCATCATCGTGAAAAAAATAAGGGTAACCATTGGTCACACCCTTGGACTTAAAACTTATCATTATCATGCATTTTGTCTCAAAGGGGTGTACAAAGGTTCCTTATATCGTTTTCAACTGTTTGACAGTCAAATCAAGTGTCAAGTCGACTTGCTACAAACTCACCTGAAAGTTCACAGCATATCAAGAAAGTACCTCTTGCACTAATCACACATCATTATGCCTTGGAAAAATTTCAAGGGATAACTTATTGTTTTCAGTGCCTTTAATTCATCATGTTCTTCAGGTTAGTTTCAAGAAATAGGTCTATCAATTTGAATGAAGCACGTTGCCAATTGGTTTGAATTATGGTGCTGCGAGTTGTCTGTAGCAGATGAAGGTGGATTGAGTGCTTCTAGGAAAATGACAATCTAGCTCATGAGAGAGTAGTTGAAGTTTCAGATATACCAGGTACCCTATTTAATGATTGTGCATTGTCTGAAGGTTTTTATACTAGATCCTAGTTGTTGTGATTTTTTCTGTGTTGCAAACTCCTTGCACTGATAAAAAAACCTACAGTATTGGTATCCTAAAACTTATCAATTTCAAGTTTCCTTCTTTATACCAATAAGATCAATTTGTAGCTATTTCTTGCACTAGTGACCTTATCCACTGCATTTTCTTGATGATGCTACAAACTGTATGCGTTTAAGGTGCCACGAAACCTTTGTTTTCTCATAAGACCATACCCTCCTTGACTATGATGCACTCAGGTATGAGGTTTTATCTTTTTTCAAAGTCAATTCCCTTTTCAGACTTAGGAGTTTTGCAAACCTTTTCATCAAAACCTAGTATAAAACTGTGCACTGCGAACTCAACTGTGCGCTGCGAATCCTCTGTTTCACACATAATTGCTACAATTTTTGCTGGAATGCAACCTCATCCAATTTGGGATTTTTTTCTTTTCCTCTCATCGCCTACTTGCAACCGTTTAATTCTCACATTGTTGCTGTACATGAATATTTCATTCAAGTAAACCCTAAATTGTGCAAATTCTATCAAAAACCCTAATTTTCCTGTTTTCATCAAACATCTGATAACAAATTGTTATAACAGGGTAAAGGGTTTTCAAAACAACTATCATGGATAGTCAACAAGGTAATAAGGTTCACAAATGGGGAGAAATTGTAAGGTCTGAGCCACATGACTTGCAACTTATGAGTTCTTAACCATTTTTAAAGGAAGCATTCCAGAGAGTGGTTGCCTGATTTTTTGTGAGAATGGAAAGAGTACATCCTTAGGTAGCTAAACAATTTTCATTCAATTTCAGTGGGACAAAGACTAAGGTGGGGTCACTAGAGTTTGAAGTCTCAGAGCATTCTATTTCTATAGCCTCATAGATACCTGCTTGTGGTGAAAAATGGTTTGAATCCATTTCTTTGAATTCTACTTTTTCCAAGGAATTCCTAAAACCTGAAGATCAAGGAGACAACCTATCCAAGGGAGTGACAAGAAGTCATATGCTGGAGTATTTTGACAAAATGCTCATTTATTCAGAGGCACTTCACTTGTGAAGGAAGGTTCAATATGGTTTATCAATACCATATTAGATTTCTACTACACTTTACTGGGAAAGAGTCCACAAATATTCCCTTTTATCTTTTTAGGAGTATTGGTAAGATGTCAGATAGGGTCAAAGATAAATCTAAGCAAGTGAACACCAATGTTTTTCACTCTGATTTAATCAAGATGTTAGTATTGGAAGAGTTGAAGAAGACCAATACTGACTAGGAGGTTTTCCTAGTTGCATCAGGTTTTCAGGCAGGTGTTGCTAACACACCACAGTAAAAAAGACAAACACCTACTCCTGCTGAGAAGACTATGCACTCAGATTCAAGTAAAAAGAGGAAGATGACCATAAGTGATAAATCCATTCAGTTTACTGATAAAACAGTTGAAGGTGGTCCCTCCCAACCTCCTGATAGAGAAGTTTCTCCTATGGCAGAACCTACACATATGGAGATATCATCAAGTAAAATAAGGAATATAAAGGGTAAAAAACTTGTATTTTCCCCACCTGTTGCTACAGAAAAGGTCAAGCCTAGAAAACCTTTCACTAGATCATCAACTAAGTAACATATTCCCGTGGAAGAGAGTACAACAAAAGCCTCAACGTAACAAAAGGATAAAACTCAGCCTTCCAAGCAACCAATAGAGATTATTGAGATCAACTCCCCTTCTCATGAAAGTAATCCTACTTTCAAAATACTCAGGATGCAACTCAATGATACAAGAGATGAAAATGAAAAATTAAAAGAGGAAAAATTGAAGGCCCAAATCAAGTTGAAGGATATGTTAGATTTATATGAAAAGACTATTGATAAAGCAAGATATTTGGCTAAGATATATCTACCTTTGCATAGGCAACTGAAGAATGTTTATAGGTCAAAGACAACTTGCCAAGCTGAAATCATGAAGTTGAAATTAGAGTTGAAACCCTGCAAGGAGAAGGTAACAAAAAGGAATTTCGATATGTTAGCTCACGTGGATACTAGAAGAAGCACTAGGAAAAGACGAAGACATGATATTATTTCTACATCAACATCAATTTTTGCGATGGTTTACTTTTATACACATACTTATAACACGAGTAATGAGTTTTGTCTTAAACAGAGGTTACCATATTCATATGACTTCTACAAAGGTTACTTCATGTTTCAGAAGATTGTAGTAGGTCCTGGAAGGGTTTCCAAACTTTTTTTACAATATTTAAACAATTGAAATCATTTTAGATGTAAAAAATAACCTACAGGAAAGTTCACAACGCGTGCTGTCAAGGGCATTGAGAACTGGTTTTTTTAGGACAGTTTGTAATGCAGGTGCTGCGAACTGGGTGTCACGAGGATTTTGAGTTGATGAAGACTGTTGGGTGTCATATTGAGTTCAGATAATCTCCTCAAATACTAGTTGCACATCAAGGGCCACTTGCCTCAAGGATATACCCACAGTTAAGCCACATGCATCAAGTTGTCAACAATTTCCTATAATGATGCCAACATTTTCCCGGAATATAGATGATATGGATTTAGGAGCAGAACGAATTGATTAACAGACCAAATACAATAAAAATAGAGATATGAAGAATAACATAATTATCCAGTGAACATTATCTTCTATTAAATAATGAAATAAGTTGAAACGGTAAAACTGCAGAACTTAAACACTTGCTCGAATGGTGGTGGCTATCTCCAAGAAGAGATGTGGCTGCTACGCACATTCGTTTGAGCAGAATGGATTACAATGAGGCTCCAGAGGCCTTTTTGATATTACTCATGAATGCCAAAATCCTAGACATCCAAAAACCTAACCCTAGAAGGTGAAACGCCAAAAGTCATGTGGTCCATATGGTAAGTTGGTGTAATTTGGTACCTCAACTTCCAAGGGTCGTAAATTTTGCATACGACCTCTGTTTTAGGCGCATGATAGCCCATTGGAAAGGTCTTTCAAAGAACCACACATTCCGCTGTCAAACTTTGATTTCATCTACATCTTGACTATGGAGAGCCAAAAAAACAACATTTAGGGCCCCAAAACGGCCCTGGAATTATAACAAGATGCGCTGACATGAAAATAAGCTAGTTGGATTAGGCGAGAGGCCACTCGTATCCACCTGGAGGATGTGTGGGGCTTTAGAAAACCCTAGAAGTGTAGAACCCACAATTACAAAGTAGTACAAAAGAACGTGCTGAACAAAAAATGGACACGAGGAGCCAGTTGGAATAGGTGGGTGGCCACCAATATCCACGTGGATCAATATCATTCTTGTTACATTTATGTTGTGCACCTAGTGCCACGACTCTCTTAGGCATAAAATCCTATGTAGAAGCTAGGTGGCGAATTGTAGAGATATTTTTGGATGTTTTGTTATTTAAGATGCATTGTAACTCTATGAGAAGGTTCGAATGGTGAGACAACGAGTCTCTTGTCTTTAGTTTTCAATTGCAACAAAGTTTCCAGATGTATGTATCAGATTCAAGAATATTTAATAGTGAATGATCAATTTCTTTTCATACTGTCACCTCTGTGTTTCTATCTCACTTTGATGTTAGCTATTGATGAAGGATTCATCTTTATGCTTGTTCCTTCTTACAATAAATGATTTATTGTTTGTAATTGATGCAAATATGATCAATGTGCTCCCTCTTATTGATTAGCAAGTTCTTAATCGATGATATTTCTTCTATATGTGTTTTAGAACTACTTGATGTAACCTGCTGCATGTATCTCATATTCCTTACTAAGTCTTCCATATTTCTATTGATATCTCTAAACACTGATTTGAAGCTATTCAAAGCCTTGCTTGCTGGTGTGTATTTCTTGGAGGTTGTGTTGATGTTATAAACTGAGTATCTCATCCATTTGCTACACTTTGAAAACATTTTCATCTTTTTGATGGGTATTAGGCTCACACCTAAAGCAGTCTAGGTGGGACATCTAGTGCTAACAAGGTCCTTCAACAAAGAGAAAGCTTCCAAACATTTACAAAGACTTGAATATATAGATAAATTGGCTAAGTCTCACAACCCTTAAATATTGACTTTAAAGATAAGGATTGAATTCAAATTCAATTTTCCATGAAATTATTGAGGGATCAACAAGGTGACAACATCAACTCTTTTTGTGGGATGGCTCCTCCCCATGAGGTGCCAAATGCGACATCTCTTGGTTGAAACATACTTGTTCCTTAATCCATTGGGATATGGAGTAAAACATGAGGCTTATGGAGTCAAAATGTCTATTTTGGTCTTCTTAAGAATATCTCAACAAATCTCAAAGAAATGTAAATAGAAGGAAAGGGAAAACCTTGGAGAGACATGAAAAAAGGAAGATTCAAAACCTACACTAATATAGTACAAGGTGGGTTCTTCAAGCCCTTCCTTCAATTGATGAACAATTTGAGGTGCCTATAATTGAAAGGGGAATCCAACAAATAACCTTGTATATTTTTCAATTGAAAATCATCGAGGATCTTTCGATAGACGTATTTAATCACATAGGGCACTAGCCACACACTATCAAACTTCCCATGTTTACTAGAATTTTCATGCCTCTTATCCCACATTAATACTAAGTCTCCTTCTTTAAAGTTCCTAGGATTGGATTTATTATAAAAATCCTCCTTCATCATTTGTTGATACTCTTAAAAGATATGATACACTTGGTTTATTTTTTATTTCACCTATACCAATTGATTTATCCTCCTCTTGATTTTGTCTCATTCTACCACTATATCCTACAAAAGCTTCATCACTAGCATCTCCAGTTGAATAGGAAGTACTACTTCCATGGCTTACACCAACTGAAAATGGTTTTTTCCTATGGGTATATTTATGTTGATACTATCTTCCCATAGTGTATACCTAAGCTATGTATCACATGCCTTTTTATTGTTTTCCAAGATCTTGTTTATGATCCTCATGCAAATCTTGTTTGAGGATTCATCTTAGCCATTCCCTTGTGGGTAGTATTTGGAGGAATTCCCTAGGATGATATTGTAATTTTGGAAAAAGGATACACAAATTAATGAAATAAAATCTTAAGCATTACTGGTCACAATCTTTTGAGGGAAACCAAATTAGGTTAAGCTATTTTCCTCAAGGAATTTGTTAACAACTTTTTTAGTGGCTTGCTTGGTTTGGCTGAAGTCTACTCATTTAATGAAGTATTCTATGGTAGTTAGGATCCATCTATGTTGGCCACTAGAAAGGGGATATATTTATCCCATGAAATCAAGGTCCCATTACTAGAAATGAGCTTCTAGTTGGACATGATTCATGTGTAAGGTAGGGATCCTTTGTCTACCTGGAAAAGGTTTGGCATTCATGGCAGGATCTAGCAAATCTATGGACATTATAAAACAATGTAGGCTAGAAATATCCAAACTTTAGTATTTACTATGATATTTCCTTAGTTATGAGGTGACCTCCACAAATTCCTTGGTACATGTCTTTGACCATGCCCTCCACTTCTTCTTCTAGCATACGTTTGAGCAACAAACATTCATGATATTTCTAATGTAACTCCACTGAAACTATATAGTACTTGGTTGTTTTGAGCTTCAAAGTCCTTTTTTGAGACTTGTTCAGACATTAGGGACATTGTCAAGTGGTCAATAGGTAGGAAATGCCATAGTACCACATGGACTAATGATAGAGGGACTTGATAAGGGATTTCCCCTCTTTCTCCATGGTGATTTTTGATTATCCTTCTAGTGCATTGGCACCTAAAACTTGTAAGTTTACTTTTTCCATGAGCTCGGCCAAACCTTTCCCTTTGACCATTTTGGTGGGCTTAACTAACATGTCATATTCTTGGATCTTGGATGGGCCAAAGAATTGCAACAAGAATGTTGAATTCCTTAGCTTGATTTTAATTTATCAATCTAGGGACATGCTCCTTTGATGAGATACTATGCACTATATGTGAAATTATAGTAGTACAATCTGACTTATAGACTTGATGAATGTGTAACCTAATGCTAGCTTGAATGTTGTTAGCCTTTTCCTTTAAGTAGTTTTTCTCATGACCTTCACTCCCCTTGCTTACAAGAAGCAAAAGAGGTGATATAATGACTTGGTTAGATGCTATAGGGGTGGTTCAATAGAGATATTGAAAATAGATAAAGTCACGCATCAGAGGTTTAACAACCTCTTCATCATCATGTCCCTTCAGTTAGAAGTAACACTCTATTCAAGGCTTCCCATCTACACTATCTAGAAACTAGTAATGAAGTGATGCTAAAACTAAGAATGCAAAATTAATCTAGCAGTAAAAATGATGCTCAATCTCAACCCCTATTCTCCTATCTCTTCACCCTCAAAGGATGGTAATTTTTACTTCTTATATCCCAAGTCAAGGGCATTAAGAGCAAGGGATAATGAGAGTGGTTACCACTATTCTAGGGAGGAAGGAGACAACACTCATAAGATTACTTAATCTGCCAGGAATATCAATTAATGACCATTTGATATTTCATGAGACAAACTGAGATATTGAACAACATAAATTAAAGGGATAAAATGTAATAGACATAAAGTCAAATTAGAAAATCAAATTAGTGTTGGATTACTAAGAGGGGGGATGAATCAATAATAGAGCTTTTTAATCCTTTTAACCACAATATGTAAGTGTTATTTATCTTTATGATCAATATACCATTATCATTAAACAAGTGCAGAGTAAATAAACCATGAACAATGAACAATCATACACATACACAATACACTAGTATTTTTACGTGGAAACTCAATGCGGGAGAAAACCACATAATGCTTTTTCTTATATGTGTTTAAGACTTGCATTCATTGGAAGCACCGACTTCCTTTGTTCTCCAACTGCAACTGGAAGGAGGCTTCGACCCCTTATATTTTCAGGCTACAACCTGAGGGAAGCTCCAACTCCCCCATTCTATGGATACAACCAGAAGAAGGCTACAACCTCCTATATTCTCCAAATACAACTCGAAGGTGGCTACAACCACCTATCCTTTCCCCATCCTACTGCCCTAAAATATAAGTGTCAAATAGATGATGAAACCACTTCCATACTATCATTGTGAGATATACCACTATAAACCTATACCAACCTATGCCAACAACCTATAACCAACCTGTGCCACTGACCTGTAACCAACTTGTACCTATACTAAGCCTATACCAACAAAACCCAATAGGTACATGACCTGTATATGCTGCAACTCACGTATGTACGTTCCCTGTCTATACTACATCATGCGTATGTACACAATCTGTCTATACTATAGCCTACATACACCTTTAGAAAGCTAGGGGTTTCACCTTTTTATGAAACTTCAAACACTTTGTTTCCTCTATCACATCAACCTGCAACCTATCACTGTGTCTTATCTGTAGTTATTCCCTATGCATACATCATCTTATATATCCCTTAACCAAGTGCATATATGTCTCTCTAGTTGTGTGCCATACATGTGTGTACAATCATGAACAAATGTAATAACCCTAACATGGAATATAAATGAATCCGTCACTGATATGCAACTTCAAACTCCACAAACAACTTCACAACCATTCCAGAACCAAAATATCTCAACCATGTACCAAAAAAATACTAGCTATGTCTCAACACTTGAACCAACAAGATGTACCAATGAATAATACCAACATACCAGTGTTGTATTTTTATAGATCTAGATCATAACACAAATGCCATACAACCAACAACCTCTCTAGGGAAAATCCTCAAACCCCCATAACCATATCTCATGTAGACAATAATATCCAACTACAAGTAGAAATAATACATACCTTTTGAACCTGTAGATAGATCTAATGTACCTGATCACTGTAGACCTTCCTGGGAGCTTGCTTTCAGACTCAAAGAATCTGGTAACTTCAACAACTCAAGATTTCATGGATTTTCCCACATGTACATGCCCTTTTATACTGCCATCCCGCGTACGTACACGACCTTCTCCATTGCAGCCCGCATACACCTCAAAAACTTGGGTTTTTTTGGTATTTCTGAAATTTCAAAACTTTCACCATCAACCCTTCATGATACCTCAGACTTGCGTAACTTTAGATGTGTCAATGAGTTCCTGCAATAAACCTTACACAATAGTACATATTCAATGTGCTCAATAGGTGCTAATAGGATACCCTTTCTCTCTTATTTATACTCTCCAAGTAGCTTCCTCTAGGGATTACCTTCTAACCAACTTAACCCAATTTCCTTCTTTTAGGGATAATCCACTTACAACCACTTGTCCACTTACAACCACTTGTCCACTTATAACCACTTTATCCACAAATAGTAAACTCTCCACTTCTAGTTGCAACAAATATATTTTTAATTATTTTCTTATTGCAACAACTTAACCCATGATCAACTCCTAGTTTCACCCACTTTGACTAGTTAACTTCTTCTAGGGGTTTCTAGAATAGTTTGACTTATTTGACCTTCTAGATAGCTCACAACTTCACAAGGCCATAACTCTCTAACCATGAGGATTTATGTGACATTCCACATATCATCGTAAATGGCATGACATGTACTATCCATATAGAATAGTCTTACCTAAAAATACACTGATATTCATACATTTATACCTCAAACAATATTAAGTCCCTTAACCATACAGTTGGGGCTACCAAAATTTTCTACCAGACTTGCTTCAAGGGTTGAAATCAATGAAAACCAACCCAATTAATCAAAAATCTCCCCCTTTGGCATTGATGACAACACTTTGATGCAACACCGAAGTCATATCTCTAATGCTCCCCCTGGAAACATGCCTCTGTTCTTGCTCTCCAAGCATCTAATAAATCTCTCCTCCTTTGACATCAATGGCAAAGGTAACTTCCCATCAAAGATTCCCCCCCTAACTGAACTGTCCTTGGGGTTTCTCCTCTTGACTGAACTATTCCTAACAATGCTCCCCCAAAATGTACTGTTCTCTTTATGGTGCTTCCTCGTGTAAATCTAAGACATATAAGAATAGCATTCAAAATTCATTTTGGGGAAGAAACTATGCCAAGTTTCTGACGAAGATACTCAAAGGCTTCCCTTGGAAGTGGTTTTGTAAAGATATCTGCAATCTATTCTTTGTTGGAAACATACTCAACTCAAATTTTCTTCTCTGCAACCTGTTCCCACAAAAAATGATACTTGATTGGAATGTGCTTTGTCTTGGAGTGCATCACTAGATTCTTTGAGATACTGATGGCACTTGTATTATCACAATATATCAGAATGGACTCATTATACTCAACCTATATATTTGTCAAAGTTTGTTTCATCCATAGAACCCGTGTACAACATGTTGCTACTACAATATACATTGCTTCGGCTGTAGACAATGATACTAATATATGTTTCTTGCTTAGTGAAGATACCAAACACTCACCCATGTAGAACACTGCTCCACTTGTACTTCTTCAGTCATCAATGCAACCTGTCCAATCTTCATCTATGTAGGCAACAAGTGATAGATATTTTCCTTTTGTATACCATAATCCAAACTCTTATGTACCCTTGAGATATCTGAAGATCCTCTTTACTACTAGAACACGTGATTCCTTTGGTGCTGCTTGAAATCGTTCCACCTGTCCAATTTCCTACATTACATCTGGTATGGATGTTGTCACATAAAGTAAGCTACCAAACATTGACCTGTACTTCCTATGATCTATATCATTTGATTCATCATATTTACCTAACTTGCAACTAGTTTTCATAGGGGTATTGTCAGGTTTGCAATCTTCCATTCTGAACCTCTTTAGTATTTCTCTGATATACTTGCTTTGACATATCTAAAGACCCAAAAAAAATGATAGTTCTCCAAGAAATGACATTTCAAATTTATTCTGCATATCCTTTGCAAATTTTTGGCTCAACCTGTCATCATCACTTCCAAAAATAATATCATCAACACAAACTTCAATTGAAAAAATACTATCTCGAGTTACCTTGATGTAGAGGTTGTTGTCTGCGTTTCCTTTCCTGAACCCTTGCTACTGTATATATTTGTCCAGTCCAGAATACCATGCTCTAGGGGCCTGTTTGAGACCGTATAAGGCCTTATTCAACCTACAAACATAATCTTCATTCTTTGGAAACTAAAATCCTTCTAGTTGTTCAATGTAGTCTTCTTCTTCTAGATCCCCATTCAGGAAGGCTGATTTCACATCCATATGATACACTTTAATATCCTTGGAGCATGCATAAGCAAGGATCAATCTGATTGCTTCCATTCTGGAAACTGGGGAAAAAGTCTCTTCAAAGTTGATACCTTCAATCTGATCATATCCTTTACATACCAATCTAGCTTTGTTCCTGGTAACTTGTCCATCTTCATTCAATTTGTTTATGAAGACACACTTTGTGCCGATCACATTCTTGTACCTTGGCCTTGGAACCAATTCCCAAGTGTCATTATTCTCTATCTTATCCAACTCTTCATCCATGGCTTTTATCCATAATTCATCCTTGCTGGCTTCTTCAAAGCTGCTTGGCTCCACCGAGGATAAGAGTGCTAGGTGCAGTTGTTCTGGTGAACAAATTCCTCTTCTAGTCTCAACGCCTGAATCTTTGTTCTCGATAATATGCTCTAATAGATGATTCTTCTATATTATTTTTCTTGGTGTCTTTGGAGGTACTTGAATATCTTGTTGTTCTTTCTCTTCTGATTCTAATTGCTCTTCTTCATCCTCCCATTCTGCTACTTCTTATTCCTTTGATTCTTCTTCGTGAACATGTTCCATTGACTCCTTTTCTTCTTCCTTTATTTTTCATCCACTTGTCTCATCAACCATCACATTGATGTTTTCCACAACTTTGTTGAGCCTTAGATTGAAACATTTATATGCTTTCCTTGAGCTCGAATACCCGATAAGTATGCCTTTGTCCACACGAGAATCAAATTTTCCCATTCTTCCATCTTCTCTTTTGATGGAACATTTACTTCCAAAAACTCTGAAGTGTTTCACAATCACTGATCTTCCTTTCCATAGGTCATAGGGAGTCTTATCACTATTTTTTCTAAGCATTAATATGTTTTGAATATGAATTGATGTATACATTGCATGTACCCAAAAGACATCTCTCAACTTGGAATCCATTAACATAGTTCGATCCATTTCCTGTACTGTCCTGTTCTTCCTTTCGACAACTCCATTCTATTGAGGTGTCCTAGCAATGAATAATTGCCTTTTTATTCCATACTTTCTACATAATCCATAAATTCCTTTGAATTAAACTCTCCTCCATTATCAAATCTCAAACATTGGATTTTGAATCCATTTCATTTTCAATCATTTTCTTCTATACGGGAAGGCCAAATTGGAAAGACAAGGTTTCTGTAGAATGGCCAACACAGGTTGACTTCCCTTGAACAAAGAAAAGACACAAAATGTGACTTAGGCAACATGGACTATAAGTTGGGATACGTCTACGACACAGGAGGTGTCAACAAATGGTCCATATGGCTGGAAGAATAACCAGCCAGAGGACATTCAACTCAATAACGAGGAAGGCTCTCCTAAAGCCATACTAAACCAATAATGATGAGGTAAGGATTCCTGAGATTGTGCTCTGTTCAAAGGTGACATATGTAGCTGCCATATAAAAAATGTGACTCATTCCCATCATTATTTTTTTGTTTTTTGATTTTTTTTTGTCTTTTTCAGGTTATAAAGCCCGAAAAAGTATAAAATAATGCTATAGTATAGTGGAGGAAACAATTGTCATGGGAAAGTAAACAAGTTCCAAGTGCAAGGAACATACCTATGCTCTATGCAAGGAAAGCATGTGCATGATATGGACACTCGGGGGAATTTTACTCCAAGGATAAGGTGTCAAGTCACAAAAGAAAAAAATTGCAGGGCTGTTGACTGTTACACATAAAAAATGCTCACTTTGATAGTGTCACAAGTGTCGTCATTACAAGGGTCGCAAGTGTCGCACTTTGCTCACAAGTGTCGCAAGTGTCAAGCAAAGCATACTTCCATGATGCCTATGTTGTGCCTATAACGACATGAGAAGGACACTTAAAACACCTCAAACATTTGATTTGGAAGAGGAGAAATGAGTCATCAAGCTCATGAAACTTTTGCCATATGAAAACACTCAAAAACTAAGCTTTTGAAGTAGATCATTCCGCTATACCTCTTCTGGGAGTGCTGGCGCTTCCCCTTACACTGTCTGGGAGCGTTATAAAGCTCCTTTGGCCCTTTTGAGGGAGCACTGGTGTCTTTAGGAGCACTGGCGCCCCCCTTAAGCCTACTGGGGAGCATTGTAGTGCTCTGATGGCCCTTTTGAGGGAGCGCTACCTATTCTGGGCAGTAGTTAAGTTGTTGAGATGAATGGGGGAAGGATCCTTTCATTCTTGGAAGGCAGTTGGATTCGAATCCCTAGTCTAGCCATGATCTTAGGGAAGATCCTCAACTGAAGGAGGAAAATCCTCAACTTCCCCAAGGATATCTCAAGTGGTTAAAGCCTCTCCAAGGCTATATAAGAAAGCTTTCTAATGGTGAAAGGGGACTGAAAAAGGAAGAATCACACCAAACTTATGACCTCATAAGTTTCTGTTGAAGGAAAATCTCCCTGCGGACAGGTAGATCACCTCTTGAGAGCTAGACTCTTAACTCTTAATATAGAAGATGCTTAACATGGACACTGACTTCCTTTCAGATCTATACAAACTAATGCATGAGGAGGAAAGAGAAAAGAAGGAACTTTTACCGGTGTTTGTCCGTGCACGCTCCGAATTGAGCTCCAATCTTTCGCTCTTCGATAAGCCCTGTAGACAAACACAGTACGACTACTTCCTACTCTATCAAGATTAGTCTGAAATAGGTCTATCTACTAAAGAGACAAATTCATGTGAGATTGAACACGAATTAGAAAGAAACAGGCCAAGCAAATTATATTAATGAGGACAGAACATTGCTTACAACCATAGATGGATTGCAACAGTTCTGCCAAGTCCTCCTTGTCTACCCCTTGCTCAAAAGATCCACGATCTGAATGATTATAGCTTTAATGATTGCTCCCTATGAGATCATAGGTCTCTTGCTTCCAAAATATCTCTATTCCAGCACCACTTATGAGATCATAAGTTTGGTGTGATTCTTTCTTTTCAGTCCCCTTTCACCATTAGAAAGCTTGCTTATATAGCCTTGGAGAGGCTTTAACCACTTGAGATATCCTTGGAGAAGTTGAGGATTTTCCTCCTTCAGTTGAAGATCTGCCCTAAGATCATGGATGGACTAGGGATTCAAATCCAACTGCCTTCCAAGAATGAAAGGATCCTTCCCCCATTCATCTCAACAACTTAACTACTGCCCATAATAGGTAGCGCTCCCTCAAAAGGGCCATCAGAGCGCTACAATGCTCCCCGATAGGCTTAAGGGGGGTGCCAGCACTCCTAAAGATACCAACGCTCCCTCAAAAGGGCCAAAGGAGCTTTATAACGCTCCTAGACAGTGTAAGGGGGAGCACCAATGCTCCCATAAGAGGTATAGTGGAGTGCTCTCCTTAAAAAGCTTAGTTTTTGAGTGTTTTCAGATGGCAAAAGGTTCATGAGCCTGCTGAATCGTTTCTCCTCTTCCAAATCAAATGTTTGAGGTGTTTTAAGTGTCCTTCTCATGTCGTTATAGGCACTGTTGGGTATGTGTTATATTCTTTGCATGTGTGTGTGTGTGGGTGCGTCAGATACGACAACTGCGTCTGACGATCCCTTCACCTACAGCTTTTCCGTGTATGCCGGGCACTTTCCTAGGGGGGTCCCAGGGGGGGGCAGGTATGCCCCCCTCTGGTTATGTGCAGCGTTCGGGGCAGCGCCCCGAAATTTTTTTTTGGGCGGTTTTTGCTATTTTTAGCGGGTTTTGCTATTTTTAGCTGATTTGTAAATTAATCCCGAATTAAGGGATTAGGGTTTTGGTATCTACGGAATACCTAAACACATTGTATATATTGTATGGTGAATGGTGAAATTTGATATAATGAAAATAAGAAAGGTTTTCCCGGTTGAGGGTTTTCGGTAAAAATCTCTGTGTACTCTGTGTATGAGCCATTGATTAATTTCTGTATTGCTTAAGAATCTATATGCATTACTTTACTTCACAGGTTTAAAACTTACATGTGGTATCAGAGCACGTTTTTGGCTTCAGAGGGATGCCTTTATTGCTGAGGGTTTGGCTCGGTCCTGATTAATCAAGTTTATCTTTGGTCTGTGATAAACCTCGGTTTAGTGGGATCTTTTGTAGTGGAGATTCGAGAAAAGTAAGAGGAATGGCGAGCTCATCTAGAATCGAGATATAGAAGTTCAACGGTAAAAACTTTGAGCTATGGAAGCTCAAGATGGAGGACCTTCTTGTAGACAAAGAACAATGGATCGCTGTGGATCCTGGTACACAGCCTACTGGTACACCATCTACAAGCACACATGCTACTGGTACACAACCTACCAGTACACAAACTATTAGTACACCAGTTACTGGTATGTCGAAGGAAGATTGGGACAAGTTGGACAAAAGAGCAAGGAGTACGATTCGACTCTGCCTGACAGATTCAATGTTGTTGAATGTCTCGGGAGAATCTACAGCCAAGGAACTATGGGATAAGTTAGGGAATTTGTATCAATCAAAGTCTCTGGTAAACAAGTTGTTTCTTCGAAAGAAGCTATATCATCTTAGAATGGAAGATGGAGATTCTGTGACAGAACATCTAAATGCCTTTAATACTCTGGTAAGTCAACTTGGATATGTTAATATTATGATTGCAAAAGAAGATAAGTGTATTACTTTGTTATGTTCTTTGCCAAACTCTTGGGATAATCTGGTTGTAGCAATAGGTAGTACCACTCAATCTACATTGAAGTATGAGGCTGTAGTTTCATCCTTGTTATCTGAAGAGATGAGGCGAAAAAGCATGGATGGTCACAGCACAAATGCTTTATTTGTAAGAGGGTGTACCCAAGACAGGAACCCTAGTAAGCCTTCAGGATGGAGATCTAAATCTATAGGTAGATCTAAGTCCCCAGGAAAATCTTTGAGGAAATGATGGAAGTGTGGTAAAACAGGGCATTATAATAAAGATTGCAAGTCTAAGAAGGTTGAAAAACCAAAGGGATCTGATAGTACCTCTTCCACGGAGGTGAAAATCTCCACTGAAGAAGGAGGTGATGTTTACCTAGCATATACAAGTACACATGCAGACCATGGTGTATGGTTGATCGACTCAGGTGCATCATACCATATGACTCCTCACAGGGAGTGGTTCTCTGAATATGAAAAATATGATGGTG